>JAOTRH010430448.1:0-34246 GCA_034768845.1 Heliamphora exappendiculata | reverse complement strand
TTGATTGACAATTAACTTAAATTTTATTTATTTTTAATTTTTTTGTATTTTTAGGCAAAAAGTTAAATTTGATCCAAAGTAAATTATTTGGTAATTTAGCTTTTAATCTTATTTTTTTAAAGTTGATTGTTTGGATAAAAAACTAATTTTTTTTGCTTTTTGTTCAAGTTGGATGATTTTGTGTTTTTATATATTTAATATTAACAATTATATATAATTAGTAGTGATAATAAATAAATTATAAATAAAAAATATTATTATATTTTAAAAATAGTTAAATTTGAATCGAATATTTTAAGAATGAATATTTTGATTTGACACTTTAATTTTTTATTTTTTTACCAAGCGAACTAATGTTGCCTTTTTTGCATTTATAACCAAAAAATTAAAAATTAAAATTACAAAATAGGCCCTAAGTTTACTTTTTTGAGGTTTTATATGCAAAATTTCTCACGTAATATTAAATTTTTTAAAAATAATTTATAAAAAAATTTACGTCACCTTAATTAGACCTGAATATTGATTCCAAAAATTATTCGCATAAAGTGGCACTAACATTTGAGAATAAAAAATAAATAGTGGGACAGATTGTTGGCGTCGGCGACTGCTGCTTCCAGGAAGGGTCGGGTACCACAAACGTGGCGACACGAAAACGAATTCGAAACGTCAACAAAAACAAACACGTTGGCCGTAATAATGTTAGAAATGGTTAATTTATTTTACAAAATTAATATTTGAAATAATATTACATAATTATAATTATAAAATATAAATCGAGTTTTTGTGTGAATTTATTCTACCAATAATTGTGATTATACAACATTATTTAAAATATTAAATTAATAAAATAAATTAGTATCTCAATCTTTATCATTTTCTTTTTATATTTTATTGTACAATTCTTTTCTCCACATCCAAGGGTCGGCAGCGACTCGTCACCGTTCGTGGTGCGTCGGGCCAACTCACGCCCTTTGTGGACCACCGTTTGGCCCTGAATTTGTGGTGGTACTCTTATTTAAGGTGTGTCTGGATTAAGTGGCTTTTTTTAAGTTTTTAAAAAATAATTTTTTTGATATTTTGATTTAAATTTTTTATTTTTTTAATTTCTTGTGATGAGATAATTCTTAAAAGTTAGTCTATTAGGGTCAAATTTTAAAAAATACTAAGGACGAAAAAATAGATAAAAGCCAAAAATCCTACTTAAGTTAGTTTTTTTGGTTTTATATGAATTTTTTTAGGTTTAAAAAAAAATTACTTTCCTATTTTCTTACGATAGGACGAATTTAAAAAATACATTTATTTAGGATAATGTTGAAAAAATTTATTAAAGACAAAAAAAAAATCGTATAGTTCAAACACAAGCTTAGCCCTCGTTTGACAGCTGAGTTAAAGTTGGGTTAAAGTCGATTTTTAGCATTTTTGCTTAAAAGCTCAAAAAGCAAATAAGCCTTATTTTTCAACTAACCTTTTAGCTTTTTTTTTGCTTTTTACATAATTTTTTAAATTTTTTTAAAAAATATTAAAATTTTTATTAGACACATCTATTTTTTATAAAAATTATATTTTAAAATTTTACTCGTCAAAATCTATCAAATAAAATTAATATTAAATATAAAATTATTTTAAAATAGATTTTTAAAATTATAACAATTTTAAGCAAAGATTTTTATCTTTTAGCTTAAAATTACTTTAAACATTTGCCTTAAAAGCCACCTATATCTTGATCAAACGAATTTTTTAACTTTTTAGATTAAAGTAACTTAAAGGCAAAAAGACAATTGCCAAACGAACTCTAAGTTTTCATTTCTTTATATAGCTTAGGTCTCATTTGATAATTAGTGTAAGTTAAGTCAGATTAATAGTGATGTGAGATTAGTATATGAATTACTAATGAAGTGAAATTAAGAATGAGATGATAGTCATTTTTTATGTTTGATTTAACTAGGATTAGATAATAGATTAGATAAATTCATATTTAATTTTGGTAGGATTGAATAACATGGAATATGATTAAATTGAATAATTTCCACCATTACCCTTGTTTTTTCTTTTTGTGTAAAAATTATTTTTCTAAAAAATGCCAAACAAGGCTTAGATGAAGCCACTAATTAGGGCACTTCGACTCCCCCAGATTATTCTTTCTTCAACCACTTTTTGGTTTGCAATAATTCTACTATCGCCTAATACAATTCTTGAAATTTTTAAAATTATTAAATATTAATACTATCTCTCTTTCATATTTAATTTAAATTTTTTTTTTCTATCACTAGATAACTAAATCATCTTATATTTACTTTTACTTTTGTTAATTAATATTATATTATTATCAAAAGTTTTAAATATTAAATTTATATCATTTTTAAATTATCTTATAATAAATAATGAGATAAAAAATTAATTTAAACTAATTAATTAAAATACTATTTTTTTATTAGTGTACATAAAATTATAAAATCACGCAAAAGTGTGATTTAGATACATTTGAAGCATTGCTACATGTGTTGGTATTTTTATGGGTGAAAAATTGGATACTCTGTTTAATTTATTGCTGTCGGTAGCTGCCGATCACTGGTTCGTTTTTGTGGCTCGTTTGCTCCTCACCTGATTGAATCAATCTCGGGTAGAACTCAAGGTTTTGTTTGGTTTTTTTTGGTGATTTATGTTGAAATGCCTTTTGAGCCCTAACTTTTTTTTATTGCTTTATTCATAGGAAAGAAAGCAAGAAATAAAAGTGATTCATCTACAAAACTTACTTTAAAAGAATTTCACACAGTATTAGTCTGGAATCGTTTTGAATCGAATGATGTTAGTTCTGAAAAATATAGAAAAAAAACTTTATAGATGATGGAATATTGCTGGTAAAGCCTGAAATAATCTGTTTTAACTAAACAGTAAAATCTGATACAGAACAGAAAATTAACAAAAGCATAAAATTCTATAAATAAACTGAAACTAGAAAAATTACAGATTAAAATTAAATTTAAACAGAAATAGTACTGAAAAATAATAAAATAGAACCTGATACAGAAAATTATAGATCGAGACTCGTGTTTGACATGATATTCTTAAGACGAAATTGCCCTCGCTACGGTGCTACGAGTCAACAGCAAACACTTCACATGATACAACGATCTTCAAGAATCAGGTATAGCACTACAGTCTGATTCTTTGGCGAACTCAAACCGTGTTCGAACTCTCTCTCGGATATGCAGAAAAAATGCAGAAAATAAGAACGAAAACTGAGCAGTAATGGAGGCAGCGGAGGATGAAGAAGAATACTGGAAATGCTGTGTTCGAAACAAGAATGCTTTAACCTTTTTATAGGCAGCGAAAGCAACGGTTCAGATGAACCGAACCGTCATCGTACCGGTTCGGTCCTTGGCAGTTAAATCGCCCAACGGACATAACCCATTCGGAATAGATGCGTGGTTTTGGTTCGGTAAAGAATCGATTCGAAAATTTGAAGATAACCGAAATTTAAATTTAATTTCCCACAAAATTTTTAATTCGAAAATTCAAATGAATTTTTCGCAAAAAGATAAGGGTTGACCCGACCCGACCTGTGACCCTCGGACCTCGAACCCAGACCCGAGCCTGAGCCCGGCTCGGACGGGCAGGCGGCAACGGTGCGCTCATGCGCGCGTGTAGTTTATTGGACCAAGTTAAACTTTGTGCATAACTCCTCCCCCAACAAAAGTTGGATGACCCAAAGAATTAGCCATTTTATCTCCAACCTAGGCTATATAAGCCAGCATAAACTTTTATCTTTATTCGATGTGAGACAAGGCTTTTTGCCTTCAAGTTACATTCATATTTCTAACTTCCAAGGCTCACTTTTGGAGTCAATTTCTCATTTACCCGTTATCGATTTTGAACGCTGTAAAAATCATGATAAACTACTCATGGAGACGAACATATTAGGATTTGAAATTATGAAAAAAGATTATTCAAATCTAAAGTTATTTAGCTGCAAAGTTAGCTAAAACCATGTTCGCATAAGTTCAAAACCCACTATTTTCCAACAATCCCCCACGTGAATGGAATTTGACGGAAAACGAAATGCAACAAGATGCTGACACAGAGAGAATTCGATAAAAAAATTTCTGCACGGGATAGGTAGCTTTTGGCTTTGAAACTTCTCTTGTGAGAAATTATCGGACTTACTAACTAATCAGTGAACATAATGTCTTAAACTGTTCAACCGTTTGTGTAAGCCAAGACAATAGAGTTCACACAGAATCTTTCTAACATAGCTTGATTTTCACGGTTGTGTTCATTTCGGCCATGAACATGCCTAATCGTTCATGAGTACTCTAGAGAATTTTGCCTTAAAATTCTCATAAAATCGGCCCAGTTCACACTCATATATGTGATTCTTATTAAGTATCCTATCGTACCCCACTTGGATATCCAAGGTATAAGAATAATTAAAAGTATAGCTTATCCTAAACACACGCTGCAGACATCACTATTTCATCATAGAAATGGGTATGAGTTAAATTCCCTACTGATCCTCCGAGAGTCACACATAATTCGATTGTCCCATTGAACCTAGATATTGGGATCTTTAGTCAGTTAGGTTGAGTTGCCATTAAGGTGTCTCTTTAGTAATAGGCTTTAGTCACATTCCCCTCAATGAGTTATTCACTTGCTCTCTGGTCAAATTTTTTGTTAACGGATCTGCTATATTATCTCTTGACCTTATGTATTCAATGGATATAATTTCACTTGAGAGTAGTTGTTTAATGGTATTGTGTCTACGACGTATATTTCGTGACTTACCATTGTACAAATTATTCTGTGTCCTTCCAATTGCAGACTTACTATCACAATGAATGCAAATTGTTGTCACAGGTTTAGGCCAAATGGAATGTTTTCTAAGAAATGGCGTAGCCATTCTGCTTCATCCCCATCTTTATCTAAAGCTATAAACTCAGATTCCATTGTTGACCTAGCGATGCACGTCTGTTTGGAAGATTTTCAAAACACAACTGCACCTCCGAGAGTGAAAACATATCTACTTGTGAATTTTGAGTCTTTAGTATCAGATATCCAATTGGCATCACAATAGCTTTCCAGAACAGTTAGATATCTTGTATAACACAATCCGTAGTTTCGGGTGTATCTTTGATATCTAAGAACCCGAACTATTGCATTCCAATGATCTGTCCCTGGGTTATTTGTATATCTACTTAATTTACTCACTACATACGCTATATCTGAGCGTGTGCAATTTATTAAGTATATTAGACTCCTAATAATCCTTGAATATTCCATTTGAGAAACACTTTCGCCCGTATTTTTGGACAAATAGAGATTTACATCTACAAGCGTCCTAGTAGGACGTTCGTCATCCTTGGAGACTTTACCAAGTATTTTCTCAATGTAATGTGATTGGGACAAAATGTATCCTTCAAATGTTTTAGAAATTTTTATTCCTAAAATAACATTTGTCACTCACAAATCTTTCATGTCAAACTGCTTGTTCAATATTTTCTTAGTAAATTTAATCATTTGATCATCACTACCTATGATGAGCATGTCATCAACATAAAGACAGACGATGACATATCCTTTGTCTACACTTTTGACATAGACACACTTGTCACATTTGACATCATTGTGTTGTCAAATTTCTCATGTCATTGTTTTGGCACTTGTTTTAAATCGTAAAGAGATTTGACGAGTTTACAAACTTTGTTCTCTTGACCAGGAACAATAAACCCTTTTAGTTGTTCTATGTAAATCTCTTCATTTAATTCACCATTCAAAAATACCGTCTTCACATCCATTTGATGTATATCCATATTAAATAATGCAGCAATAGAAATTAGCGCACGTATAGATGTTATTCTTGTAACTGGTGAATATGTGTCAAAGTAATCAAGACCTTCCTTTTGTCTGTATCCTTTGACCATAAGTCTTGTCTTGTACTTGTACTTGTCAATTGATCCATCCACATTCAGCTTTCTCTTAAATATTCATTTATATCCAAGTGATTTACAACCGGGTGGAAGATCTACCAGTTCCCATGTGTGATTCTAAAGGATGAATTCAATCTCGCTGTTTACAGCCTCCTTCCATAAAGGAGCTTCAGCACTGGACAATGCTTACTTATAAATTCGAGGCTCATTTTTTAATAAATAGGTTAGAAATTTTGGACCAAAGGATTTGGATACTCTAGTCCGTTTACTACGTCTAATATCTGTATCCTCTTCTTCCTGGTCCACTTCATGATCATTACTCTGAGCAATATCATGTGTTCTGTTTACAGAACTTGTCTCATGTCCAGATTTACAAGGAAATACATGTTCAAAGAACACTGCATTTCTTGACTCAATAATAGTATTAACGTGCATATCTGAAATTTTAGATTTGTGAATCAAAAATCGATAAGCACTACTATTATTAGCATAACCGATGAATACACAGTCAACGGTTTTAGGTTCCAATTTTGACATTTTGGATGTAGGCACTGCTACTTTTGCCAAACACTCCCATACTCATAAGAATTTGTAGGTACACTTATGACCTTTCCATAATTCATAAGGTGTTTTATTCGTCCATTTGTGGGGTATCTTATTAAGAATATAGTTAGCTGAAAGAACAGCTTTTTCCCACAAATTCTGAGATAGTCCAGAACTAATCAACATAGCATTCATCATATCTTTTAATGTTCTATTCTTCCGTTCAATAACACCATTTTGCTGTGGAGAATATGGTGCAGTAGTTTGATGAATTATGCCATATTGTGAACAGAATTCACCAAAAGGCAATTTATATTCACTACCTCTATCGCTCCTTAGAGTTTTGATTTTCTTCTCAAGTTGATTTTCAACTTCATTCTTATATTGAATAAACATATCCAAGACTTCATCTTTGCTTCTAAGTAAATAGATATAGCCATATCTAGTGCTATCGTCAATAAAAGTAATAAAATACTTTTTACCACCTCTTGTTTGAATTGATTTAAAATTACAAATATTACTGCAAATTAAATCCAGAGGTTCTGTATACCTTTCAACAGAATGGAAAGTAGGTTTAGCTAATTTTGCATCTACAAAAATCTCACCTTTATGATTCATATCAATATCAAATTTAGGTAGATAATTATTGTTAATTAATCTACGAAGAGAATTATAATTAATATGTCCTAATCTACCATGCCATAGAGATGACTCAATAATGTAAGCAAAAGAAGATTCCTTTTTATTCATAGCAACATGTGGTACAATAACCATTACATTAAGTTTAAACAGACCATCTGTCTGGTACCCCTTTCCAATAAATATCTCACCTTTAATGAATATAAATTTGTCATACTCAAATACTAGCCTAAATCTATTCTTGCCCAACACAGACCCAGAAACTAAGTTCTTGCGAATGTCTGGCACATACAGCACGTTGTTGAGCGTGAGTTCGTTCCCTGAAGTCATCTTCAGAAAAACCTTTCTCTGTCCTTCCATCTTGGAGGTAAAAAAGTTTTTCATGTACAGTTGTTCTCTATCTATAGTCTGATACGTTGAGAACGTCCTTCGGTCTGAACAAATGTGGCGAGTAGCACCAGTATCCATCCACCATTCTCTGGAATTTCCAACTAGATTTGTTTCAGACACAACGGCGGAAAGGTTGATGTCATCCACCCCAGTAGAAAGGTTATCCACTTCAGTGGCATTGGCTTGGGAAATCTTCTTGCGCTTGTTTCGGCAGTCTTTTGCTCAATGCTCAGGTTTGTTACATATGTAACATTTACCTTTGAATTTGAGTCTTTTTGAGTCCCTGCCTTTGTCACCGCCTTTGTCATCAACATACTTTCTCTTTTTGTTATTGTTGACCTTAGAGGCCTGTTCTACAACATTTGCCTTGGACTCCATTCCGATCTTTCTCTCAGTCTTGCGGTTGTCTTCCTCTATCCTCAAACGAACAATCAGGTCCTCCAAACTCAACTCCTTGCGTTTATGTTTCAAATAATTCTTGAAATTCTTCTAGTCCTGCGGTAATTTTTCAATAATTGCAGCAACCTGAAAAGATTCACTCAGAGACATACCTTCTGCATGAATATCATGCAGGATACGTTGGAGATCCTGAACTTGTTCAAAACTGGCCTTGAATCCACCATCTTATAATTCAAAATTTTATCGACGACGAATTTCTTCGCACCGGCATCCTTTGTCATATATTTGCGATCCAAGGATTCCCATAGCTCATTTGCCCTCCTCACTGGACTATACACATTGCACAGTGTATTGTTCAGTCCGTTGAGGATATAGTTCCAGCATAGGAAGTCAGCATGTTTTCATGCATCCACAGTTGAAATCGCTTGTCGGTTCGTCTCACCTTCAGTTAATGCCGAAGCATTTTCACGTAGGAATCTAGCCAAATTGAGAGTAGTAAGATAGAACAATATTTTCTGTTGCCATCTTTTAAAGTCAGTTCTATTGAACTTCTTTACCTTTTTTTCGAGATTTACCGAAACTATCGTAGTGACATACGGTATCACTGAAGGCACAACAGGGATAGGGGTAACAGTAGATGTAGTAATTTCAGAGGCCATTTTTTCAATACTGTTACAGAAACAGCAAAATTAAAGCAACTTTAGAAACAAAAACAATATTTATTTTCTTTTGAAAGCGACAATTATCGTAAAACTGCAGAAAAAAATTTAAATTTAAACAATATGTTAAAGAACATATTAAAATGTGAATATGATTTTGAATCAAATTCAAAATTTAATTAACAAATAGGTATAGCATAAAACTATTATCTAAAATATATTTAAATTGTAACAAGCAAGTTTTAAATAACACATTAAAGGATATAAAACAACTTGTTAAACAAAACTTAAATAATCTATTATAAAATAATCTGTAAGTAAATTGCAAATAAATAGATTTAAGTACAGATTAAACTGCTTAATTATACTTCTATTAAATAGATTAAAACGGATTAATAAAATATTATATATATAAAATAAATTTTTTCTTAAGATTGTTGGATAAATATTGCTGGTAAAGTCCGAAATAATATGTTTTAACTAAACAGTAAAATCTGATATAGAGTAGAAAATTAACAAAAGCATAAAATTCTGTAAATAAATTGGAACTAGAAAAATTACAGATTAAAATTAAATTTAAACAGAAACAGTACCGAAAAATAATAAAATAGAACATGATACAGAAAATTGTAGATCGAGGCTCGTGTTTGACACGATATCTTTAAGACGAAATTCCCCTCGCTACGGTGCTACGAGTTAATAGCAAAAGCCTCCCAGGATACAACGATCTTCGAGAATCAGGTGTAGCACTGTAGTTTGATTCTTTGGCGAACTCAAATCGTGTTCGAACTCTTTCTCAGATATGCAGAAAAAATGTAGAAAATAAGAACGAAAACTGAACAGTAATGGAGGCAGCGGAGGAGGAAGAAGAAGACTGGAAATGTTGTGTTCGAAACGGGAATGCTTCAGCGTTTTTATAGGCAGCGAAAGCAACGGTTCAGATGAACCGAACCGTCATTGTACCGGTTCGGTCCCTGGCAGTTAAATCGCCCAACAAACATAACTCGTTCGGAATAGACGCGCGATTTTGGTTCGATAAAGAACCGGTTCAGAAATTTGAAGATAATTGCAAAATTTTTAATTCAAAAATTCAAATGAATTTTCTACAAAAAGATAAGGGTTGACCTGACCCGACCCGCGACCCTCGGACCTCAGACCATGGACCCGGACCCGGACCCGAACTCGAACCCCAGCTCGGCCCGGCTCGGGTTCGACGGCGCTTGTGTGCGCGCGTGTGATTCATTGGACCAAGTTGAATTTTTTCTATAACTCCTCCCCCAACAAAAGTTGGATGACCCAAAGAGCCAACCATTTATCTCCAACCTAGGCTATATAAGCCACTATAAACTTTTATCTTTATACGATGTGGGACAAGGCTTTTTGCCTTCACATTACCTTCATATTTTTAACTTTCACGGTTCACTTTTAGAGTCAATTTCTCATTCATCCATTATCGATTTTGAACGCCAAAAAAATTATGATAAACTACTCATGGAGACGAACATAATATGATTTGGAATCATCAAAAAGGATTAATCCAATCCAACATTATTTAGCTCCAAAGTTAGCTAAAACCATATTCGCATAAGTTTAAAACCCACTATTTTCCAACAGGATCTTTTGGAGTAAATTTTGATTCTGTTTTTTATGAAGACAACCTATGTGCTTATAAACGGATTTATATTTGTGGTAGTCTTAACACTGTTGAAGCTCATAGGGCTTTTGACGGTCGATCAGATGTTGAGAATTTTTATTTAACTCCTAATATTGTGGTTGATCAGGTTGGTGGTGATGGACCTGTTATACAAAAAACTAATTTTATTAGTTTAGATGTGAGTGATCTCCAACCTGATCTCATGAGTTCAATGTCGGTCACTTTTCTAGTCCAATTGAGTACTATCTTGGGGTTACAACAGTCGATTGATTCTACAACCCATGTAAAGAAGGGCTGAGCAACAATTAAAATATAATCGAGTAAGGTAAAGTCTTGGTCGAACATTGTGAAGGAAGAATCTCACTTTGATAAGATAAGTGGTAATCTTCGCCTATTTAATGTTGGGCTTGAGAATAATGAGCTAAAGGTCCCTCTTGAAGTTTCTAAAGATTGGTGTTCTCAATAAGATAATGCTTTGGTGGGATTTTTTATTGACAGAAAATTATCTTTTTACTATGTTAAAAGTTGGATAGAAAAGTTATGGAAGAAAAATTTCAATGATGTCATTACTCTTGATAATAAATTTTTTTATTTTTAAGAAGAAGAGCAAAGAATTTCTTAAAATAATTCTTGAGAAGGGTCCATACTTCTTTGGGAGCCAACTAATTATTGTCAAAAAATGGCTCTCAGGTCTGCATTTATCTAAATAAGTGTTTTCTAGTGTGCCTATTTAGATAAAGTTTTATAATGTGCCTTTTGAATTTTGGACTAATATTGGCTTAAGTTATGTGGCAAATGTTTTTGGCAAACCTTTGTACCTTGACGACTATATGAAATCCAAAGCAAGACTTAATTTTTCTAGGGTGTGTGTTAAAATTCAAGCAAATAAGAATATCTCAGATTCTTTTATGTTAAATTTAGATTATGAGTCTTCTTATGAAATTAGAGTGAAAGTGCCTTAAAAGTCTCTAAAGTGTGACAAGTATATAATCTTTGATCACTCTAATAATTCTTGTCCTAACAACCCTAAGGTCATGAGTTCTACTTCCTTACCCAAACAAGAATGGAAAGTCAAAGAAGACAAAAGGGTGGGCTTAAGTCAAGAGCCTAGTGGATAGAAAAAAATAAAAAAAACAAAGGAAAATGTACTTCTAATACTTTTCCAATTTATAAGGCTCCTTCATTCTCAAATTTATTTAGTGTGCTTGAATCTTGTGTGTTAGAGGAGATGGACTTACGTAAGAAGGTAATAGATGAAAACGGTGATGATTATGTATGCTCTCCAAACGAGTACATGTTGGGGTGTGTTAGTCGGAAATATATGAACAATCCCTTGGTAGATGTAGTTGCTAGTCATTGCAATATGAATTTTTAGAAGTTAGTAGAGTATTAAATTGACTATTCTTCTAAAGGAGATGAGAAGTTTGTTACCTATACTGAAAATTTCTCTGAGCCTACAGTTCGTCATTCCACACGTTTAAAAATACCTCCAAAGACTCTTTTAGAGGGAAACTTTGTTGGCTCTTGGATGACTCCAACTTCAAATGGCGAGAACAAGAAGAAGTTATTAGAGAGAATTAAAAATCTTAAGTTTGCTTGAGAAAAATTAGTCTATTTGAACAAGTCCAAAAAATCGTGCTTAAGTAAGAAGTATGCTGTTTTTTTTAATTCTCGGTCTATGAGAGTTTGTAGGATTGATTGAGTTTTTATTTTTTGGTAGTTTGCTCTACTATCATTTTGTTAGTCTATTAGGGTGTGTATCGAACTCCTTTGTATATCTTTAATTTTGATTAATACACATTTAATTATCCAAAAAAAAGTACCGTTACATAATTACTCTTCTATTTTAAATAATAAAAAGTAATTTTTTATAATAGAAATTTCACTTTTAAAATGTATTATTTGTCTTCTTAAAAAAATCAACTATTTATTATGAATAAAAATATTTACATCTAAAATAAGGTAATTTTTTATTAAATAAAATGATTACAATGCTACTAATAAAATAAGTCAATTCTATCATCAAATAGTAAGAAATTTTAAAAATTATCTCAAATTTATAACTTAAAAGTAAAAAAAAAAGACATTAGATATTATTCCAAAAAATTTTAAGAAATTTTAAAAATTAACCCATGTAATTTTAAAAGTAAATTTTTTAAAATAAACTCTTAGTAAGGCTATGTAGACACCGAGTTTTAATTTTTCTCTAATTTTTTTTCTTTTTTTTTTCAATAATGCTAGGTTTACTTTTTTTAATTAGTATTATATTATTGTTAAAAAATTTAACTATTAAATTTATATCACTTTTAAATTATCTTATTATAAATAATGAGATTAAAAATTAATTTTAACTAATTAATTAAAATATTATGTTAAATATATAATTATATTATTCTAAATTATTAATTATTAAATAATAATTTTATAATATATATATATAAAAGATATTTTATGCAAAAAGAGAGAAAGAGTATTAACATTTACTAGTTTTGAAATAGATCTTTCATAATGAGGTGGCCTAAGTATTCAGGATAAATTTCGAGCATCTTATTCCCGGAGAGTAGAATTACTGTTTGGTTTGGACTTTGGTTCTCAAAATTACGGCTACGGCCATTAGATTATGCTTCTATCGGAACGACCTCCGAAATGGCGAGATCACACTTGGTTCTCATCTTATCATATTTCAGACAAAGTTGTTTCTCCTCTTCTCAAGTGGCAACAACGATGGCCTTTGGATAATTTATAATTAAAAATAAAAACCAATTACAAGGGAAATCAGTCGATTTCGTCTACGATGAAGAATCGAGGGTAGAAATCTGTCCGACGAAGAATCGAGGGTGGAGATCTGTCTGGTGAGAGACCTGTTCTTTAATTTCGGCAACGTATCGATCATTCCTCAAGTTTTTGGATCTTGTTTCCGAACATAAAGGGAGGCGATGATGGCAAGATTGAGAGGGTTTCGGTTGGTGGCGATGGTAGACGAATCTTGAACAGGAGAACAATGATGGCTCGCGGATCGGTATCTTAAGTCGCTTGCTGACGTTATGGAGGATCCCGACGAGAACGACGATGGCACCGCCATTGAAGTAGGGTTTTCTTATTCAATGCTCTAGAGAGAACCTAACTCGTCTACTAGGGTTAGAGATAGAATGGTAAAATTGAAATTTTCGTTATTGAAGGAGGCTAAAATTGGCACAAGCGCTTTTTTTTAATCCATGAATTAGTAGTAATACCTCCTACCAGTCTTTCCCAATCCCATGGTTCAAGAGATTTGGTAATCCAAAATGATTGATAGTCCTGCCTGATAAATTGAAAACAAACGTGATATTGTTAAATCCATTGAATTGGTAAGCCAAACCTGCCTGCCTCCTCATGAATGGGGTCGGATTATAAATTCTTTGAGATTGGATTTTACGATTAGATATTTTTTATTTAAATTTAATAAATAATAAAAAAATTATGTATTTATTAAATAATTAATTTTACAAAATAATAATATTAATAATTTATTTATTATTAATTTAATGTAATTACTTATCAAATGAAATTATTTATTCTCTTATTATTAATCCGATTAATTAAATATGGCTTTAAAATTTTGTAGTTTAAAGTATAACAAAGTTTTAAAAGTTGGTTTTAGTTTTTTTTTTCTTTTTTTCTCAAAAATATTATTATATATTTTTTAAAATATCATAACTATTATTATACACATGTATTTTTTATAAAAATTATATTTTTAAAATTTGTTCGTTGAAATCTATCTAACAAGGTAAATATTAAAAATGAAATTATGTGAAAAGAAAATCTATAATAACTTCTTTTTACATAAAATCATAAGACTTAGTGCCTGTTTGGGATAGCTTTTAAATTTAATTTTTAAGAAATTTAGTATTTTTAAAAAAAAAAATGAATAAAAAAAGTGTGAGTATTTAGGATAATTTTTTGTAGTAACTTTTTTTTCTTTTTGTTTTTTATTAAAATGTCTAAATTACCATTGCATTTAGCTTTTAAATTGTAGTATTTGAAATATTAGTACGATTTTTTTTATTTTGTGAATAGAATTGACTTTTTATTCGCACGACTTTTTATAATAATTTTACTTGAAAAAAATTAAGGTATTTGAGATATGTATTGACTTTTTTATTGAATTAAAAGATGAAAAAAAAAATTAATTAGTTTTATTTTAGAAACCAGGCTTAAGTCGTCTTTTTGCAAAAAAATAAATACCAGCTTAAAAGTTGGCCCAAATAAGCCCTTATTAATTTTTTGCCAAATTAAGCCACTTAAGCCTTTTTCATCTATAAATTTTGCCAAATTAAATTTTTATTTTTTAACTTAATGTAACGTTAAACCAAAAAAAAAAAAATGCACCCGCAGACACACACAAGTTTAAGCTATGTTATCAAACAAGCACTAAGTCAATGAATGACCAAATTTTTTAGATGATTACGGTAGTATTTCTTTTTAGCTTAATTTGGAATATATTCTATCTATTTGTTCTTAGTTAGGTTCTATTTTGAAAAGATTAATGATTTAGATAATTTTACCCTTTATAAATTGGTGCAAATTGTTGTGAATTGATGAGAACGAGTTAACAAATTATTTACATACTTTTAATCTTATTTTCACTTTCTCATTCATAAATAGACCGTTTGTTATTAAGAATAAAAATAGAATAACCAGTTTCACCTCATAAAGTATTTTTTTACTTTTTTTTTTTGTTCAAAATCATAAATCTAGCTAGATTGTTATTGGGTAGTTTTGTAATATCCTTCCTAATTATTCACCTAATTATTCACTTAATTATTTATATAGTACTTGCAACTAACAATGTAATAAAAATATATATATTTTAAATGAAATAGTGTTAACTTGCATCTGTTAATTAAGTAGGGAACAAGAATACTCACTCTGTGTGTTTTAAACCTTTTTCATTTGTTGAAATG
The DNA here is from genome assembly GCA_034768845.1 of Heliamphora exappendiculata. Classification (NCBI taxonomy): domain Eukaryota; kingdom Viridiplantae; phylum Streptophyta; class Magnoliopsida; order Ericales; family Sarraceniaceae; genus Heliamphora; species Heliamphora exappendiculata. The sequence continues at coordinate 19,092 of JAOTRH010430448.1, read as the reverse complement.
GTCAATCGATCATGCAAATAGAGTTTAGAGATAGGTTTGTAATTAATGAAGGAAGCTCAACATTAATTAATTTAAAAGCTTAAAGAAAATTTTTATTGTGTTTAAATTTGACTTTTTATTTCTCTTTTTTAACCTTAAATTGAAGTTGATCGCGAGTCAAGATAACATGATTTATTATTATTATTATTATTATTATTATTATTATTATTATTCAACTCTAAATTTATGTAGCCAAGTTTGAGTCGAATTTAGGCACCATTTGGGATAGGGAGACCCTACCTTGCGTATTTTTGTCTTTTTGTAATTCTTTTTTCTCAATTCTTTTCTATTTTTCTAACTTGTTTTCAATTGATAAATTAAAAAGTAAATAAAATAAAATTATGTTTTAAAAAAAATCCACTAAAGACAAAAATGTATAATAAGCTAATTATGTTATTTTATATTTTAGCAGTATTTTTTTGAAATATTCTTTTTTTTTTAATTTTAGATTTCAAGATGATTAAAAACGTAATATATGACTCAGAGATGAAAAAAAAATAAAACAATAAATAAAAATGTTAAGAAAAAAACTAATTTTAAACGAATTTTGGGTAAGGTCTAACTTAATTTGTTTTATGGAGTGATCAATGATCATATTAGTAGCGTAGGGATTCAAAAATTAATGTATAGTTAGGAAATACAACGTTAGCATATTGATGTGATGCGTGCTCATTATTTAAAATATACATAATGTGTTTATTTAATGTGAGACTATACCGATATGTTATAACTACTTCTTACAATTATAAATGAATGACATGCACTTATTGGATAAATACACTATATTAACATGTTTGTTAAAAAAATAGAGATAGATTAAACATATGGACCACATAATAACAAACGGACTAGATAATTTCTCCTGTCTTCATTATCTAATTCATTTTTATTTGGTATAAGATAATCGCGTGATTGAGGACCAAATGTAAAAATAGTTCAACTTAATTAAATTCGAGTTTTAATTCAGAACATGAGAAATGTCATTCTAATCCAATCCGATAAATACGTGGGCACAGATAGTTCCTAATGCCCTCCCAACTTTTTTAATTTGAGAATCAAACTAGCACTTGAAACACATTTGGATGAAGAATTATATTTATTGGATTAATGATGTATTTTAATAATGTATTTAAATTGTTAATGCATGAACTATTATAAATAAAATTAATAATATGATTTATTTTATATCGAATCATATATATAAAAGAGGGATAAGAAAATGTGGCAATCATTTATGTATAATACAAGTTATTATAAGAAAATGCGCCATATCCACCAACAAAGTGATGCAGCCAAGGTTGAGAGCATCATTCTTGGGCTTAGCTAGCTAGCTTTGGTATTAAAATAGCAATGTAGTTTATCTATGCTGTGTGACTGGTTATGGAGCGATTAAATCTAAGTTTGCTTTTTGAATATGGTTAATTGTAAAATTTATATGTTTTATATAACTAGTGTTAATGCGAATAATAATATTTTTTTTGTTTCGTGAGTTTCCCCACTATAGAATCAAAAAAATATCAAAAAATCTTCAAAATTTATCATCGAAAGTCACAAAAAAAGGAAATAACTATCGGCTTTTAAAAAGGATAATGAGATGGCGATAGATGTATACTTAATAACTGAAATAGTGTGGGAGAAATAAGAATAATTTTATTCATAAAACTGTTTAACATTAATAATGAATTTACAAACTTCAAAAATTTAAAATAAATTAAATTTACTTTAAACTCTAAAAAATTGAACTTTTTGACTAATTATTCCAAATAAAAAAACTCATAAATTTCCTAAAATAGAATTTCTAACCTCGGCAATTATTTAATATTTTTAAAGCAAGTTCAATGGTGCTGCAATTTCAGAATTGCTGGTTTATTTGTTAAAATTCTATCACCTTTTTTTAAAAACTGTTTTAGCCCACATATAAAATATAATATTCATTAATTTAATTGAGAATTATTTTAAAAATATTGAATAATTATTCAATTCGAGTGTTAGAAATGAGCACGTGGGTGACAGAGCAGCACCTTAGAGTAACGTGATTCGTGATCGGCACGAGCCTAGCAATGGGACATGGTTGTGTGCGACCGTTTGTAAACTCTTGATGTGCAATCGCTAGTCTAGCACCGTATCTTTGTGGGTCCTACAATCTTCTCGTCGTTTAGTGCGACGGCGGAGATCTGTATCGCACGACTAGCCGCAAAAGTAAAGTAATTACATGGACTATATTTTAAAATAAATCTTGTTTAATTAACTTTTAAATTATATCATTTATTTTTTTTAAAAACTAATTAATTCTTTTTGATTTTTAAGAAAAAATTCTATACATATTTTAACACTTTAATTTTTTAAATAACAAGACTGTAATATTTTTAATTATAAAAATTAACTCTATTATTTTCAATTAAAAAGCATAGTCATATCTTAAATATTATAATTTAAAAATAAAAAATAAGAAGATATTAAATATTTTTTAATAAAATTAAAAAAACTATCCTAAAAAAGTTAAAAAAAATATGATTATACACTATGAGACTCAAACTTGCAATTTTTACGAATTTCTTTTCGGAGAAATACCATTATAAAAGTTAAAGGAATATAATCAATATAATGACTTAGTAATATACTTTTAAAAATACAAAATATATAAATTCGAACATAAAATTAGTCACCTCCCTCTTATATGGGATGAGAGTCCTACAATTGTATTATGATTTACTCTATGTGACACATCTCTCCTGTGTAGAGTGAGTTCCACAGTTATATGGGCCTTGTTTTTTGTGGGATGAGAGTGCCTGAATTTGTGTCCGGTGAATTATGAGTGTGAAATCATAAACAATACTTTCATCTTAATCTATGTTTGAACTAAAAAGTCTGGTGATTTTTTTTGAATTGTTTTCATCTTTTCTTTTTATATATTTTGGTTTCTTGTGATTATAGAATTTTAAAAGATATGTCCGTTAAAGGTAATTTTGAAAACAATTTACTAAAATTAAAATTTTTTTTTAAAAAGGCCAAAAAACTTGTTAAGTTGGCTTTTTTTCGTTTTATATAAATTTTTTTTAAGTTTTAATCAAAAAAATTATTTTTTTATTTTTTTATGACGAGAGAAATCTAGAAAATTTATTCATTTAGCCTAATACTAAAAAAATTCACTAAAAAAAAAATTAATCCAAACACAGGCTCAGTCTTGTGATATCATAAACAGACGCGTGGTCCAATAAAATTGACGAGATTAAGCATTACATTATGTCTTCAATCCAATTATAAAAGCAAAATGAACGCTATGGAGATAATCCTTTCTTGAAATTGAGTTAGTTTGGTTCTTACAATATTGACAATTTACTCAAAAATCACATAAGATGATTAATTTAAATTATAAAACAAATATATACAACAGCTTTCGAAACGAGCAAAGCTCTGTACATCTTGATTCATAGGGCTCTACTCAGTTACTAGAAAAATTACACACAAAAATAATTCACAATAAGAGTGCGTGCAATAAAAAAAAGAAAAAAATATAAAAGAATTAATTTATGTTACCTTTTCAGTTTTTAAGAAATTTAGTAGAAAATTTACTTTTTGATTTTTCTTGTGATGCATGGTCTTATTCTTTTAGGACTTATTTGTTATTTTGAATAGAATCGAATAAGATAAAAGAAATTAATAATATTGGGATCCCACATATTTATTTAATATACCAAGAGATTATAGATGAGATTATGTATACAATAAGAAATTTAGAAAGTAAAATAAATAATGAGATAAGAGTTATATAATTATTTCTCATCATTAGATAGGGAAGATAATTCAGAGCCAAGTACTAATAAATACTATAAAAACTTAATATTATTAATACTATAAATGAGATATTAACAATTTTTCATTTATCGAACTGTTAAAATGAGTCCCACAATACAAATGTAAAACTAATCATAATATCAACGAGAAAAAAAATTAGTGGGCTAACTTTATCTATTAATCCAATCTCTCCTTTAATTCCTTAAAACAAACAAGACCTACAAGCTCAAATTTACAGAAAAATATTTTACCATTTTTCTGTAGAGAAATTCATTTAAGGGTTTGATAACATATATATATATATATATTATCCTCCCAACCAAAAGATTAGTCTCCACCCAAACACAGGAAAAGGTGAAAAACCAACCAAAACCAGGGGCAGGGATGGTAAGATGGAGTAGCAAGTGCACAATATATTTGTAAGCTGTCAAAGTTCAAAGAAAAACTAATTGAAAAGTAAAAGGAATTGATTCTTCCACAATAATATTTTAATATCACACTCATCTCTCACTCTCAGCCATCCAATGTTGACTGACACACCAGCAACCAAGTGAATAACTGTAGGCCACCTCTCACCACCCAGTTGAAAAGTAGCCACACACTGTAAAAATAAAAAATAATAATTCATTACATTCTTTGTTAGCCAAACAAAACAAAGAATGGGATTAAAAAAAATAAAAAATTAAAGCTTTGGTCTTGCCTCTGTACATGACAAAAACTAGGGATGCTTAAAGAAATCGATAATATCGTTAAATCGGTATGGATCGATTTAAATCGTATAATTTAAATTAATTTTCTTGATGAATGATTTAATTTTGATTTTAAATAATTAAGAACTATTTCTTATAATTTGATTCACCAATTAAATTTTAAAAAATCGTATAAAATCAAACCGAAAAATTAAATTATATGTAATTAGATTGAGGTGAGATTAGAAGCTCACTAAGAATTTAATTTATAATTATATGGATTTATGAACTTAAAGTTTCTATAGTATGTCAATAAATAAAACACTAATGAGAGAAATAGAATTGTAAGATTGGAAAAAAAAATATAGAAACTAACTTGTTAAGAGAAATGAGTTGGTTGTACTCTTTTACATCTAACATAATAGAATTATTTTGTCTCACTTGTTGATGTCGGCATAAGAGAGTCGAACCATGCAAGTTCTCAATGTTGATGATTTTTTTTATTTTTGTGCGTAAATATTTACTTTTAATGACATTTAAAAATTAATATTTAAATCCCAACAATAATGGCTGCGGAATGGTTTATCTTTTCAGAGTTTTCACAAGGCTCTTTTTTTGTTGTTGTCATATTTAGACTATTAATTAGTTTTAGAACTAATGATATTAAATTTTTTCCTTCATATTTTTGGTTGGTTGAACATAAAACTGTGAAATAAAGAGTGGGCTCTATTATTATTTTGTGCAAATACCATTTAACCCTATTTAATCCCTTACCAAACAAGAAGTACCTTCGAGGCCTATCTGGGTTCAATTATAGTATTCCTTTCCTTTTAAAACAAAATTCTGAAGAAAAAAAAAGAAGAAAAAATTGAGTATATATGCACTCTTCAAATTTGTGTGTTACTCTTTTCTAATATAATTGGGTGCATTCACTTATATGAAAATTAGCGGTGATCCGTGCAATTTGGCGAAATTTTAACATAATATAAAAATTTATTAGGGAGGAAAAAAATTAATAGAATAAAAGTGTTAAATTTAGCAAATAATTTACGTATAAAATAAATATATCATATTTAGAAATAATAAATTTTTTTTAAATAATTAAGAAACAATAATTTTGCAGTATCGTTCAGCAAAATGTGCTTATCTTATTTCGGTTTACTTCGTTCACCCACGATTATATTGTTTAATTAATAAGTATATATTTATACATATAAAGATAATTTTTACAAATATCATAAGATTAAAACATAAAATATTAAAGGTATCTTTTATTCGTCACGTATATTTCGTATTATTTATTGTTTTAATTCTCATAACTCATAAATTATAATATTTTAAAATATTTATTTGCTACCATAAATAGTAAAAAATAAAATTGGAGAGAGAGAGAGAGTGAGAGTGAGAGTGAAAAGAGGAAGAGTGACAACGGGAATATGATTTTAAATTTTAAGCAGCATTAATATTAAAAAAAAAATATGAGAGCCAATTGAAATTAGAGATATGTGCTACGTAAAAGAGAGAATACTAACTTCTAATTAATTTTGAGGATTGCGAATTTTAAAAATTTTGAGAAGCCAATTACATTTTTATTAATATTTAGTATAGATTGCTCTTGAAATCTATCTTTCTCGATACTGCGTAACGATTGTGGAATAGAGACGGTGACAATAATTCCCTCTGATTTTCCTCCCTCTTCTTGGTCAAAAAATTATCTTGCATTTTTTGTACTATTTTTTTTGATTTTACATTAAATTTATAATACGTTTAAATTTTTTCTAACCTTTCCTTAAAAAAAAAAAATTATGTGAAAATTTCCATAACACAAAAGTTTCACATCATGATACAATGAACCGTAGTGAATTGGCCATTAAGACTTGCAAATATAAATATTCTGAAACATGGAATCTCCTGCCATGAAACATTAGCTATACAGCTATCTCTTAAGGTCACGTTGTTTTGGAGATCAAAAAAAAATACATTATGAATAATTCTCTAACTAAGTGGAGGAGGAGGATATTTAATGGGGCTGCTAAAATAAATAATTTTGACTTGTTCCTCTTAATATAAATTGTAGAGGATAAGGATTAGAATTTATTGATTCCGTCAAAGCTAGCTGAACTGTCATGGATGAATGCCACGTGTACGTCTGCACAAAAAAGATGTGAAATACCCGCCGGTGGATTTATACCGGTAGACCATCTGACGATCAAATCAAGCAAGGATTTGAGAGAGAGAGAGAGAGAGAGAGAGAGATAGGAACTTGAAAGAGTATTTTGGTAGAGTTTTTGTTAGCAACTGAGAACTTACCTATTTCTTCAAGTGGATTGGTTATTTATTTATAAGATAAAACATACTTGACCTGCTTTAGGAATTCGACTTGACCCGAGCAAGTCGGGTTGTACTTTCTCTTTCTGATCAATGCACAGTTGTCAAGTTGATGGTGACTTATCAATGCCATTATTACACTTTTCTATAAGTTTCTTTTATCACATCAAGCTGTCAATTAGTACTTAGACCTAGTCTAGTCATGTTTAAGCCAATTCTTTCTGACACCCTAGCCCTAGGGTTGGTTTAGTTGCTATTGATCTCTTATCACGAATTCTCGCTCCTGATACGCGTATTATAGGACATTGATCCCAAAAATCTACCATCGAGCTTGGTTCTAGGGTTCAGACAGCTCATCCTGCTCGGACGTAAATGCCGAGCATTCCTCCACATGGTGCTGCATGGTGCCGAGTACCCCTCCTTTCTGGGTCGGGACTGAACTCTTTCTGATCTCGGATCTATGGTCATAGCTCGGGCCAAAAAATCTTGAGCTCTCCAGAGCTCGAGCACATTGTTCGCATACACTCGGCTTACTCTCCGAGCTCGTACGTGTATGCTGAGGTATACAATTATGGCCGAAGGACTGTTACTCTGTGCGGCATTCCTCATGCGCTCCACGTGGCCCTGGTTGGAATTTAACCCTGCGCAGTAGAGATTTCAGCGGGTGTGCAGTCAAAACAATAATTTTGTGCGCTTGAAAATATTGTGCTAGCTTTCGAGATACCATGACCAGGGCCAGCACCAACTTTTCCAAGGGTAAATATCTAGTCTCGGCATCGAGGAAGGTGCGACTTATGTAGTAAATGGGAAGTTGTTGGCAATGTCCAGCCTGATCAGGACAGCGCTAGAAGAATGTTCTGACACTGCAAGATATATATATATATAGCTCTTTCCCGAATAGGGGCTTGGATAGGAGATGAGCTGTGCTCAGGTACTCCTTCAGTTTTTGAAGCGCTTGAGCACACTCCTCCCCCTAGACAAAATTTTTTCCATTTTTCAACGACTGAAAGAAAAGGTGGCACTTATCTGATGATCAGCTGATGAATCTGTTTAGAGCTGTTGCCATCTCTGTCAGTCGCTGTATCCCCCTTACTGTCTTTGGTGGTTGTATGTTCTGAATTGCCGCAATCTGGTCGGGATCTGCTTTGATCCCTCTCCTACTGATCAAGTGCCCTAAGAACTTCCCCGACTGTACACTAAATGCACATTTCGACGCATTGAGTCTCAACTTGTAGGTTTTTAGTACCTCGAAGATATTGCCCAGGTTAACCAAGTGACCATGCTCTTGCTCGGTTTTCACCACCATATCGTCTACGTAAACCTCGATATTCCGACCTAGCATAGGTTGGAATATCCTAGTTACCAATTTTTGGTAGGTTGTCCCAGCATTTTTCAGGCCAAAGAGCATGATTTTATAGCAATACAATCCGCGGGGAATGATGAAATTAGTTTTCTCCTGATCGTCTGGGCTCAGAGCTATTTGGTGGTAACCCCTATAAGCATAAAGAAAACTCATCATTCCATGGCCTACTACTAAATCTACAAGATGATCAATCTTGAAAAGTGGGAACGAATCTTTAGGAGAGGCTTTGTTTAGGTCGGTGAAATCCACGCAGACTCTCCACTTTCCATTTTTCTTCTTAACAACCATGCTGTTAGACAACTATTGGGGGTATTGTACTTCCCTTATTGCCCCAGCCTCGAGCAGCCTCAATACCTCCTTTGTCACAACCTCTGTGTGCTAAGCCGAGGACCTCCTCCCGCGCCGGACGATTAGCTTGTGCGTGGGATCTACGTTCAGCTTGTGTTGCATCACATCGGAATCAATTCTCGGCATTTCGTACGACATCCAACCAAACACCTCCACATTAGATCAAAGGAAGTTCACCAGGTCGGTTTCCTCCTGCTCGGCCATGTTGGATTCGAGCAAGAAAAAATGATCTGGGTCATCATCACCAAGCAAGACCTTCTTCAGCGGCTCTACTACTTTTTCGGTGAGTGTTCTCCCCACGTCTTCCAAAAGTGATTTGTCTTGTACCTTAACCACACACATATCTGCTCATCCTTAGACGAGCCTGCTTTTCCCCAAATAGCAGCCATAAAACACAGCTTGGCCGCTGTTTGATCTCCTCGAATTGTTTCTATGCCCATCGAGCTCGGGAATTTGAGTACCTAATGATAGGCCGAGGAAATGGCTTTAAGCTGATGAAGCCATGTCCTCCTCATTATGGCATTGTAGGGAGATGGCACGCCCACTACTAGAAACTCGACATTCTTGAGCTGGGTTCCTGCCTTGACTGGCAATGTGATTCTCCCCATTGATAGGACATGTTGACCATTGAACCCGACCAACGGGGTGTAACATTTCAGCAAATCCTCTTACTTGAGCCCCAGTTTGTAGAAAAGGTCGGCATACATTACCTCAGTAGAGCTTCCCTGGTCAACCAAGATGCGCTTCACGTCATACCTCACAATTTGGAGGGTTATGACAAGCACATCATTGTGCGGGTGCTCAACCCCTTCCATGTCGGCATCAGTGAAGGTCAGATCCCCACAAGGAATTCACTGTTCGGGAACTTTCTTTTGCTCGAGCAACCTCGACCGAGCTGGGTCTGCATAGCCTCGCTCCTATGTGCCATCTCCCGGCTTACACCCCTTATCTCGTTCGACGTCATCAGCCTGGGGGAGGCGTGCATGACACTGATGACTCAAACTGGCTCTTCTGCTCTTTCCCCCTGCTCGGCATGAACTTGCTGTTCAATCAGGGTCTTTTCTTTGTCAATGTATTGCCCGAGATTCCCTACTTTCACCTGCTCCTCTAGGAACCTTTTGAAGGTCCAGCAACGGTCTGTGAAATGCCCTTGTTCTTTGTGGTAAGCATAGTGTTTCTTCTTGTCTCGCTTGCTCGGATATGTAAATATCTTCGGTGGCCAGAAAAATCACGATTTATCTTTAATTAGGAGGAGAAGCTTGTGAATGCACTCTTTGAACACGGTATTGGCCACTTCGTATACTCCGTTTGGCCTTTCACGTTTCTTTTCCCGATCAGGTTTCTTCTTGGCCTTCTTAATTTTCTTCTTCTCTACTCGAGCTCCTTTTTGCGCTTCCTAGGCAAGCATTTCATTACTCATGCCTCCCATATCTTCATCGACCTTGGAGTATTGCTCAATCCTCAGCATCAGCTCGGCCACTCCCTGAGCAAGCCTCTTGGTCAATGAATGCCTCAATTTGTGGGTTTTATCCAACCCAAGCTTAAAAGAGTCCGGGAAAAGTTGCTCATTACAATCATCAATGTCGTTAAACGTCTCCTAGTAATGTCGAGTGTAGGACCTCAAGCTTTCATTCTCAGCTTTCCTTAAGCCGAGCAGAAAGTCAATCTTCCTAAGCTGTCAGCTGTTGGTGATGAACCTAGCTGCGAATAGTTAGGCGAGCTGCTTCCAACTTCCAATTGTCCTAGTTGGGAGTTTATCAAACCAACGCAGAGCTACCTTGCCCAAACTGGAAGGAAAGATTCTACACATCAGGGCGTCGTTCCCGTTTCATATGGCCATCATTTGCCTAAAATGCCTAATGTGGCCCATAGGGTCAGTCTTTCTATCATAGAGGTTGAACTTAGGGGTTTGAAATTTCTTGGACGGATTTGCTCCATCCACTTCCCTTGTGAATGGGGAGACAGATATCTGCTCCAGCGCCCTCCGAGCTACATCCTAGGCTAACCTCCCCGTGGCCGGCTGTAATCTCTCCTCGAGCGGGCGGTTAAGCCATTGCTTGAGCTCTTCCTTTTCCTCTGCACGCCCGAGCTTCTGGCCAGCCTGCTGTTGCTGCTCATGATGGTGCATGGCTAGTGCATGGGTGTTGCTGGAAGTCTGCGTCTGCTCATGTTTCCTCATTTTAGAGCTTGAGACGTGACTTCTTTTAGGATCCTCCTCACGTCAATCAGGTCGAGGCTCCCTCCTCGAGTTACGGCTTTTCAGAGGCCGAACAATGCCTCTCCTTTGATCCCGGTTGGACCTCTCATGGTTGGATTGCTCATGTTCAAACCGAACTCCTGGCGAGCGTCGTTGGTTCATTTGAGCTCTCATTTTGTGGAGCTCTTGCTGGAGCCTGATCAGCTGCTAGTCTCTCCTATTTAGCTCGTCCTGATACCCCTCCAACACTTGTTGCATCGTGAAACGTGGGGGTAGTCCCCTTTCGAAGGAGTGATTTCATGGGAGCTCTCAACATGGGTATGTTCTCTCCTTTGATTGATCCTGGCTCCACCAACGTGGACCTCAGAAGGAACAGGATGTCTTCTTCTATGGTGAGTTTCATGCGATGCCTCTGCGCGTGGTGCGCGTTGCTCTCTCAGCTCTTCATGAATGTGGTTCTCCTGGTTAGCCATGAAGGCGTTCTAAGTAAAGTTCCCACAGACGACACCAAATTGTAGAGGATAAGAATTGGGATTTTTTGGTCCCATCCAAGCTGGCTGAACTGTCAGGGATGGATGCCACATGTACGCTTGCACAAGAAAGAGGTAAGATGCCCGCCGATGGCTTTATACCGGTGGATTCTTCGACGATCAAGTCAGGCAAGGATTTGAGAGAGAGAGATAGGAACTTGAAAGAATATTTTGACAAAGTTTTTGTTAGCAAAAGAGAGCTTACCTTTTTCTTTAAGTGGATTGGTTATTTATATGATGAAATATACTTGACCTGCTTTGGGAGTCCGACCCGACCCGAGCAGGTCGGGTTGTACTTTCTTTTTCTGATCAATGCACAATTGTCAAGCTGATAGTGACTTATCAATGCCATTATTACACTTTTTTGCAAGTTTCTTTTGTCACATCAAGCTGCCAATCAGTACTCAGACCTAATCTACTCATGTCTAAGTCAACTCTTTCTAACACCCTAACCCCAAAGTTGGTTTAGTTGCTATTGATCTCTTATCACGAATTCTCGCTCCTGATACGCGTATCATAGGACATTGATCCCAAATATCTACCTTCGAGCTTGTCTCTAGGGTTCAAATAGCTCATTCTGCTCGGACGTAAATGCCGAGCATTCCTCATCACGGTGTCGCACGGTGCCGAGCAGCCCTCCTTTTAGGGTCGGAACTAAACTCTTTATGAGCTTGGATACAATGTCATAGCTTGGGCCAAAACATCCGGAGGTCTTCAGAGCTCGAGCACATTGTCCGCATACGCTTGGTTTACTCCCCGAGCTCGTACGTGTATGCCTAGGTATATAAGCGTGACCGAAGGACTGTTACTCTGCGCGATATTCCTTGTGCGCTCCACGTGGCCCTGGTCGAGATTTAAGCTCTTCATAAATAAAATAAAATAATTTTATTTCTATCTAATAATTCAATTTGAATTTTTAATCCCTTAATACGAACACGGTATTTGTTCGAATACATTAAAGGCTATTGAGTCACGTCGTAAAAATTTTCATATCTCAAAATTAATTTTATATAATTTAGCGACTTTTAATATATTAAGACAAATAATGAGGAGTTTTCAGCCTAACCCAATTCAAGTATGGCGGTGCTTAGTATTACTGAGATTAATAGTTTATAAATTATAACTTGTAGTAGAAGTTGTGAGTATTTGATAAAAATTATAACTTGTAATTAAAATAAAAGAAAAAAATAGTTATAAAGTGAAGTAGAAATTATTGGTATTTGAAAAATTTTATAACTTATACCTAAAATTAATAATATAAAACTAAAAATTATAATAATTAGATTTGCCAAACACCTCCTGTATGATTAACCATGAATCAAATAAAAAATGTACTATTGTTTAGAGTGAGAAAGAGAGGAAAATAGTTGGAGAGAGAAGCATCGATCGTACAGAGTGAAGGGGCAATTTGTTCGATGGGGTTGGCGAAAGAGAAAGCGAGCAAAAAGAAATACTAAAGAAATGGGGGGGGATTGCCTTGTCCAATGCACCAAAGGAAAAGCCAACCATGAGAGAGAGAGAGAGAGAGAGAGAGAGAGATTTGGCTGCCTCAACAATCCCACTTTTGCATCAGATTTTTTTATTATGTATAAAGGTTGTGATGGAGGGGCTGTGCACCGCCACGTTGGGTTGGATTTATCTTAAAAATCGGATATGTCTGCTTTTGGACAGCCAAACAGCACCCTAATGGCTAAGTGCGTAGATTATTTATATAAAACATATAATTAATAAAATATTATTAAGTTAAGTGAGAATGCTAATGTTAATGTGAATGTATTGTAATATCAAAAATAATAAAATTAAGAATAAAAATATTCGTTAAATGATAGGAGTCATATCAATTAAAGATAAGTTGAGAAAAGATCAATTAAGCTGATTTGGTTATATACAATATAAATCAATTGATGCAGTAGTACAAAAAAGTAATAAAATTATGAGTAATGAAAATACTAAAAAAGTGGTATGCCTAAATTGACATTAGATGTCATATTAAGAAAAGATACAAACTTATTATAATTATCTAAAGATATAGCCTTTAACATAACAAATTAACGTAAAAAAATTTATATAATCTACTCCAATTAATTGGTACAAAATTTTAGTTTAGTCTAATTTAATTTGATTTGAACCAATTGCATTTGTTTTTTTTAAAATGAACATTATTAATAAATCTTAGTATTTATTTTCTTAAAGGCAAATGAAATTTATTGAGCTAATTAATAATATTGGATCAACTTTTAAATAGATGATTTACATAATATTTTTTTATAAAATAAATAATTTAGAACATCCAAATAAGACTTGAATAAGATCTCATATAGACCACTAGCTCGGTGTTGTTGGCTTTGGGCAACATTTTGTATTATATTCATTTGGGAGCCTCCTTTCAATCCAGTTGAATTTACTTTTGGTTCAAAATTTTTATGATTCCAACGATAGATAACTTGATATATATTATTGGGTGCATTTTATAATAACTCGAGTTTTTAAAAAAATTAATAACTTAATATGGTATCAGAGTACTCGGATTCTACGAGATCTTAGATTCAAATTTTGTGATATATATTTCTCAGACTGTCTCTTTACAAATGATACAAGGTCGCGCATGATTGAGGTATTTGATAGTTTAATATACATTGTTTGGCTCATTTTTTAATAATTTAATTAATTTTTTGAAAAAATTAATGACTTAACACTGAGTTGTTCATTTTATTTACTGTTTATTTTTAAAATATAAATATAATTTATTCGTATATTTAATAATATTTGATTAATTTAAATTTTTTGTACAAATAACCTCCACATTAGTAATAATAAAATAAAAAATTGGTCTAACCGAACCAATTCATTCCATTCTTAGACTACAGAGCAGCTGCACCCTATTCAAAACTCACAAAGAGAATTTTTTCCCTAATAAATTATTAAAAAAAAAACTCACAAAGAGGAAAGACAAAAACTTCCATCAAGCAATAGATAATAATAAAATTAACAACAAATCCAATCATCATGATAAATACAATATAAAACTAAGAAAAAGGAAGGGAAAAGAGGAAGATGAAATCTATTGGGCCATACTGGGAATTCTTTACTACCAAAGTCATATAAAATAATCCCCACTTTTTACTAGGTATTGTCCAACCACTTAACAGATGGCAAAATAGAACATTCAGTATATCTTGGGTCAAGATAAAATTCTGATAATATTCCACCATCCCATTTGAATCAATGGAATTGAATGATGTTTCATTGAAATTTAACAAAAAAGAAAATGGAGAAAATTTGAACCCTAACTCACAATCTGGATCAACGTTACGGCGGCAAAGACGAGAAAAAGAACACCTCCAATGTAGGCAATAATCTGTACAAGCAAACAATTGAAGACTTGTAATTGCTCAAGAATGAAATACACTTTTTAGATGAAAATGGAAACCAATATAAAAAAAAAAAAAGAAAATACAGAATTTCCAGCAGTACAAGACTATATTTAGGAGATATTAAGCACCTTAACTATACGCGGTTTGATCAAAGTTTCAAACATTAGCCATTAGGTATCGCATCGACCAATATGTAAGTGGATTTAGAACCTATGATACTGATATTTATCAATTTGTCACCCGATACTGTTTCATATCGATCGATACTGTAATTTAGAACCCTAGATGTGATAGCAGAGCATAATGCATGTAGGCTAACTACTTTTGGGTTTAACTGAGGCATGTCTTATTGGATGAAGTTTTAACTTTGTTACATGATGTTGGTTTAGTATCTCGAATTTTAGTATCCATGTTCGGTAGGATGTTCGGACAATATTGGAGGACTGAAAAGTGGGTCGACAGAGGCGCAGGATCTCTCCAGAAGGCAGAAGGCAGAGAATCTGAGATCTGTTTAAGACAGATCGATCGGTCTAACAGACGGATCGATCCGTCTAAAAACCGATCGATCCGTCAGGGCGCAACAACAATTTTTTGCACGGCGGCTAGAAATAAGTTTTGACTTAAGGGTTGCATATATAAGGGTTTTATATTTTATAGAAACCTTAAGGTCGTCTATACACTTGCACGGCGGCTAGAGTTAAGTTTTGACTTAAGGGTTGCATATATAAGGGTTTTATATTTCATAGAAACCTTAAGGTCGTCTATACACTTGAGAGGGTTCAGTAAAGAGGCTAGAGATAGTATAGAGAGACGATGAGAGGCTCAAGTTTGAGGCCACAGATATAGTGTGAGTGTGAGAGAGAGTGATTGTAATCTTTATTGATAATAGTAGAATCTTTCTTCTTGTCCCGTGGAGGTAGGCAGTCAGGCGAACCACATATATTCGTGTTCTTGTTCTTTACTTGTTTTGTGTGGATTGAAACCTACATTCCTATTCCGCTGCGTAGAAGATTTGAGCCCTTAAAATCCTAACAACTGATATCAGAGCATTGGTTATTGGCTTGATCACTCGACTGCGGTAAAGATGGTGAACATCAGATACGAAGTTGAAAAATTTATCAGTAAGAATAACTTCTACCTATAACAGATATAGATGAAGGATCTGCTGATCCAGCAAGGGGTCTCCAAGGTGTTGCTCGGCAAGGCAAGAAAGCCAAAGAAAATGACCGATGGCGATTGAGAGGTCATTAATTCCAAGGCCGCGAGTTTGATTCAGTTAAATCTGGGAGACGAGATTATTCACAACATGCTTGATGTAGAGACAGCGCATGAGATCTGGTAGAAACTAGAAGGTCTCTACATGAAAAAAAATCTGGCCAATAAGTTGTACGTGTAAAAGCAACTATATGGACTACAGATAAGGGAAGGTACAAGCCTTTTGGAACATCTCAACGTGTTTAATATGCTCATCACACAGTTATCCAGATTTTGAGTAAATGTTGATGATGAGGATAAGGCAATACTCTTATTGGCATCGCTTCCAACATTCTATGATCATCTGGTGACGATTCTGATGTACGGGAAGGACACTCTAGAACTTAAAAAGGTCATTGGTGCTTTTTTATCACACGAAAAGATGAAGAGGGATGGTGAATCAGAAGCAAACGGACTGTTGTTGGCTAAGTTTGAGTCAGGCAGAGGAAGGAGTAGATCCAGTGAAGAGGATTCCAATAAAGGGAGATTTCGATCCAAGTCACGTGCAAGGAAGAACGTGAAATGCTTCTATTGCCACAAAACTGGTCACTTCAAGAGCCAATGCCAAGAATTGAAGCAACATCTGGAAGAAAAGAAGAGTGGAAAAGTGTTTGCAGACTTCATCAGTTTTGCCGAAGAATCGTCAAACAGTGAGGGAGACAGAGATGCACTTTTGATTTCTTTAGATTTTGATTTTCTGTCTAAGTCATGGATATTAGATTCAGGATGCTCATACCATATGTGTCTAGTTAGAGAATGGTTTGACTCGTGTAAGTCTTGCAACAGGGGTATTGTTCTAATAAGGAATGACTCAGTGTGTCAGTTAATTGGAATAGGTACAATAAAGTCAGGATGTTTGACGGGGTTGTGAGGACTTTGGCGAATGCCAGGCATGTTCCGGGATTAAAAGAAAATTTTAATTTCTTTGGGAACATTAGATTCTCTAGGTTATGAGTTCACAACAAAGAGTGAAGTAATGAAGATTAGCATAAGGGATATGATAATCATGAAAGGACAAAAAGTGAATAGTCTCTACAGATTGGTAGATGACACGGTGGTAGGTGGAGTTACCACTACCACACAGGCAGAATCCAGCAGAGATGGCACGAGATATAGACATTTAGGGCTTAGTCAGGTTGACAAGCAAAGTATGTCAGAAAGTCATAAGAAGGGTTCAACAATTGAGGTGGAGTTCTGTCAGAAAAGTTCACCCAAAAAATCGGGTGAAGATGTTTCAAATCAACAACAGCAGAAATAGAGCAGTAGAGAACCTTCAGGTCACAAGAAAGCTATGGGAAGATCAGGTAGAGATCACAAGCAAGTAGTAATGTTAGAGAACGTGGAGTTACCACAGAAGGCTAAGACTTGGGAGTTTGGAAGACTGTCCAATAACAAGAGGTTGGTTGATTGCAAGAGGGTCAAGTTCAAGTGTGGCTTGAATTTGGTACAAGTTCATTCAGGTTGGTGAACAGAGAAGGTGGAGCACCCATACCCGTGAATGGGGTGCAGAACGAGGCAACCGGCAAATCTTCAAGATGGTGATGGTTCATAAATTCGAGCCAAAGTGGAGTTGTTGGTTTGGTGTCTCGAATTTTGGTATCCATGTTCGGTAGGACGTCCAGACAACATTGGAGAATTGAAAAGTGGGTCGACATAAGCGCAAGATCTCTGTAGAAGGCAGAGAAATTGAGACCAGTTTAAGATGGATCGATCGGTCTAAAGACGGATCGATCGGTCTGGGTGCAGCAGCAATTTTCTGCGCGGTGGTTATGGTTAAGTTTTGACATAGGAGCTGCATATATAAAGGTTTTATATTTCATAGAAACCCTAAGGTCGTCTATACACTTGAGAGAACTCAGTAAAGAGGCTAGAGAAAGTATAGAGAGATGGTGAGAGGCTCAAGTTTGAGACTACAAATACAGTGCAAGTGTGAAAGAGAGTGATTGTAATCCTTATTGATAATAGTGAATTCTTTCTTCTTATTTCGTGGAGGTAGGCAGTCAGCCAAACCACGTATATTCGTGTTCTTGATCTTGTTCTTTACTTGTTTTGTGTAGATTGAAACCTACGTTCCTATTCCGCTGCGTAGGAAATTTGAGCCCTTAAAATCCCAGCGCATGACACTCTTGTTACTGTTCAGACCCACCAATGTTTCCTACATGAGTTGGATTGTATTCATTGAACCAAACATTTTCTTCAATCTATGGGAGTTCGCTATCATTTTTTAAAACACTTCTCTATTCTCGGAAACAGCAAGAAGCAAAAACTGATACAAAAACTGTTTGGCAACATGTTTTTGAAAGCTGCCTTCTGGGAAGTTATTTTTTTTTCTGAAAACATCCCATTTCTTAGGAAACACTTCAAGAAGTTTTCTGTATTTTCAATTGAAAATGGTATGGAAACAATGAGTTTTTTTTTTTTTAAAACTTGACAACCAAATAGGGTTAATCTCCTGGATGGACTCTAGTCGCAGGGAGTTAAACTTCTTCCATTTCCTACACGTTATTTCATGCTGGTGAAGTTAAAATATATTAAATATCTGGAGCTGTAATTCCTTATTTTGGCTATATAGGGAAATGAATGGTATAAAGTTCTGAAGGTGAAAGAGGCCAGAAGATTTGACAAAAAAACAAAAAAAATAAAAAACCGGAGAAAATCTAACAAAAGTATGAGGACAGCTGTGGACCCGTTTGATTAAAAAAAAAAAAACGTGGGCCCATTCGGGAGATACATATCCTATTTGGTATTTGCCACTTATATTGACTTTAAATTAACATCGCTTCGTTTTGAAGAAGTATAAAACAACAGATAAATATAACTATGCTAAATGCATTAATTGGGTTAAAGTTGACATTGACATATTTCTCATTTGGTCAGACTGGTTTTTCAAGTTTGTACCAAACAGAAGCAATTTTGTTTCATGTGCTGCCTGATTTGGACATTGCTTGCAACAAAAAAAATAAAAAAACAGGAGAGGAATCTGGCATCAATAAGATTATATTTTTTTTGTGTGTTCAGGGAAACTATTATATTATAAGCCCACTTGTTGGCTGATTAAAGAGGATATCTAACCTTCTCAGATAAGAAAGTCCCCAGTAAAGAACCTCCCAAAACAGCCAGCTGCATGAAACAATTGTTAATCGATCAGCTCTATCAATGCAAACATCAGTGTGCT
>JAOTRH010430339.1:0-34246 GCA_034768845.1 Heliamphora exappendiculata | reverse complement strand
AAACCCGAGTCTCACAAGTGATCTCAAATTTTTTTTAACAATGCGGGATTCATGAATTTTTTTGCCAAAGTATAGAGATAGAATTGACTATGTCACTCAATTTGGCATAAAAGTCATCAAATGTCTTATTATCATCCATTCTTAAGGTTTCAAAACTAGTAGTGAGTCTTTGAGGTTTTAAATTTTTTACAGTTATAATACATTTATGTGTGACTTCAAGAATATTTCACGCTACTTTAACAATTTTACACATACAAATTTGTCAGAATTCTTTCGGTGTGACACCACTAAAAATGGCATTGATAGATTTGCTATTTCAGTTTATATTTTCAAAATTCCTTTTATCCTATTGTTAGGTTGGTTTTAAAAAAAAAATTATCCCTAAACTTGACAGTGGATCGAGTATAACCATTAACAACTGACCTTTCATCGATGGATTTTAGACAAGCTCTCATATGAGTTTTTCAATAAGTGTAGTTCCCTCCAACCAACAAGGGTAGTCAAATGGTTAAGTTTTCTTCTCTTGAAAATTCTTTGAATAAGATTGATTAGGACCGTTTTTCAAAAATATTTTAATCAAAAAAAATATTATAACCCCTTTTTTTAATCAAAAAATAATATAGTTAGTTTTAAAAAAAACAAATCTGCTTTGACACCAATTGAAAATTAATATTTTTTGTTCTTAATCAAACTAATTGAAAAATATTATTTTACTTTTAATTTTTAATCAATATATGTTGCGAAATGCTAGAAGAAAATAAACAATCATGCAAACTTAATGTTAGGGTTGGTATACTAAAAATCATGTTTTTAATATTTAATTTTATTTTAATAAAATTATTTTTTCATTTTATGTGAATCTTTATGAGTAATGTATGCATATCATTTCTTTGTTATGTGTGGATGTCCAATATTCTATATAGTATTTAATCTGGTGTGTAGAGTACGGCTTACACACAGAAGATCAGATTTTAGATTCTTGCAGAATATAAGTTTTATGTTCACAGTTTAGATGGAAATGGACATACCATCGGTACGACTGTGGCATGGAGTTTTAGTAGGCCTATCTTGGTTACGGGGAACAGATAATAGCGTCGTTCGTTGTTCCGACTCTCTATGCCAGAACACTTTGTGCGTATTGAACGGGACATTTGGGGTAATTAATTTAGTACTGATTACTAACTATATAAATTAATAGTGTTTATCTTCTTAATCCTGAAATAATTATTGATTTGCATTTATTTAATATTCGTTGTTTTGATTCATTAGAGGGTGCGATCTTATATAGGTCTATATTCCTGGTGAGTTGGATAACAGCATTATTTATATAAAAAATATTAATTATTGACAGAATCTACGTTCCGAATAATCAGGATTGACGAGACCCCCTTAAGAATGCTTATAAGTTTTAACCGAGCCAAACTCTGCAAGTAAATTTAATTATTCGGCGGTCAAATAAGTTAAGCGAAATGGATTAAGGAATATCAAGATGCCGATTAAATTAAATTGTCAGCAATTAAATTTAATTGATGGATATCGAAAATCTTAACGTGTGGAGAAATGGTAAGCATTTAATAACAGGAGCTCAATGCAAGAAGGTCTTGAGATTATGGGTCGGAGTGTAATTATAGTTCTTTAGTGGTGTGAACTGTAATTCAGTATTTTATGAAAATTGCAGAAACTGCTATGCGTCTTTCTTTTATTGCAAAAGCCGCTCGTAGGTATTTGTTCTCCACTGGAAGTCTAACTCATAATTACTCCTCAGGTCCCTACTGTAACTCTATATATACGCGGGTAGGCTGAACTAGTTTAAGATTGATATCTCATATATCATTATTATTATGATATTATTTTTGTCTTTTAAGACTTAAAAATATCGGGGTTCTATCGGTACGAGTTCTCGGAGGATCGTAGCCCACACTACGTTTGAGGATCGCATAAGAAAATATAGTAGAAGATCTTATAGGAGCTTCAACTCGGAATCAAATCGTAGTTGAAGATTAGATCGACAAATGGTATTTTTCTAAATTAACTTTAATTGCACGGGTTTTATTTTGATCGTTCGACGTCAAAAGTTTTATCTGGAGCCCATTTCGGCGTTTGCCAATCTAGTTAATTTTTTATCAAAAATTATTTTAAAAAACAATGATCTTGACAGTATTGCCTCCAACACTCAACACAGAAGATTTTTTTACGTAAAAAACTCAACTTGGATAAAAAAAAAATCACATGACTAATCCAAGTCCATGTAATCAAGCACTAATAATTGAACAGTTACAAGACACTCACTTACAGATTTAGATCAAATCTTCAATCCAAACGTCCGAAGCTATCTTGTCGAATCCATGTATACTGCTCTCTACTTGATCACAACTTCAACGAATACTCGAAACTTCACAAGTTTTGAATCCTCAGTATTTTTACACCATCAGAATCCACCTTTGACAAAACTTAAAACGCATTCTAAGTTTAAACATAAACAATCTTCGTAATTTTTTTTAGAACTCGAAAGTCATTTTAGATATTTTTAAAAAAACTGTATTTTCTATATTTTAGAAATAGTAATTCGAGTCTAGATATGCCCCAATGTATAGGTATCAAATCCCTACAGTTCAAGTTTCATTAGAATTGAAAACTACCAAGAGTTGATTCAAGCAGACTTATGACCGTTTGAGCTGTCATGCGGCAAACAGTATTCTACCAAAAGTGATTTCGCACGAATCTATTTCGTTGGCTTATACTTTCGGCTTAATCACTTGTACTTTAGTCTTCTAACTTTGTTACGACAACTCTCAACAACTCCAACTCACACTAGGATTAATCAAATAAAAATCTCACAAAATCTAAGATTCTTTTAAGAACTAGGACTATGTAGATTACATATCCTATCTTAACACCCCTAATCTAGTTTGGAGTTTTACAATAATACTAGGACACCTGAATTGCTATAAAACAATTAAAAGAACTAAAATTTTGGTACAAATTAAATTATTTTAACAATCTTTATTTTTAGAATATATGTATTCTTAATTTTTTTTCATACATGATCAAATAATTCAATTATATTAAAAAGTGACTCTAAACATGGTAATTTGCCAGAATATTCTAAATAAAATAATAATATGAAACAAGAATCTTTCAAAAAATGGAACATTAATATCCTACCGAAAAAAATCTGATTCAACAAATTGCAGCTCCCGAGATCAATGAGGTTGTTAGAAATAATGAATGAGGTTTTTTGAAAAGTGAAAATTAAAGGGACTTGAATAGTCGGTATTAAAAGCAATAACTTTTGAAAATCTATCAAAAAAATTATTTTTATTCTTCCTTTCTCTCACGCTTAATATACTCTTTTTTAAATACAACATCTTTAGTGATATTGATGGTTAAGATTTAATTTCAGAATTACTTTTTTTTTATTTAAAAGAAGATGTAACCAAAAAAAAAAAAAAGACTCCAATTAATGTACTAAATTTTATTAGAATGTTTTAACTTGTTTATTATTGTATTTTGTGAATTTTTTATGTTTTAGTTAACTTGTTTTTACGTTTTTCAATTCCTTTTTTTAAGACAAATCGAAAAGTAAAAAAACAAGAATTATTGAATAAGTCATATGAAAATATTCAAGAATTATTGAATAAGTCATATTTATTCTACTTATTTTCATCATTAGTAAACTTTTTTCATTGTTTGGTAAATAATTTCTTACTTTGTTGATTACTTTAACTAACCAAAAAATTTAAAAAGCAATCAGAAAATTTTAAAAAAACTAAATCACAAAATAAATCAAAGATCTAAATTTCATTTGTGCACAAGAAAGGTTTGTATAATTTTTCCAACTTTGTATTATTATTATTATTATTATTATTATTATTATTATTATTATTAATTGTTTGAAATGCAAGTGTGAGTATGAGCTAATTGATGCTCCTCGTCTACTAATGCCCAAACTTATTGTTATCTTTCAGAGTCAAATGAGTCGTTCAGCATTTATTCCATGGAATGTGACATTCTTAATTTGCCTTCTTCTTTATGATCATTGAATCCAGTGTAAGGTAAGAGGTCTATTTTATATATATATAAAAAAATCTCTTTTGTCTTAATATATTTTCAGGCCTTATTTGATAACCGATATAGATTAAGTGAGATTACTAATAAAATAAGAATAATATAAGGAATAAGAATGATGTGGGATTATAAATAAATTGGGATTAGTTTTTTTGTATTTAATTTGGGTAGGTTAATATAATGAATTATATAAACTCATATTTGTTTTGGATGAAATTGAATAATGCAAGATAAAATTATATTTGTTAATTTTTAAGGCTACCCTTGTAGTAGAAAAGTAATAAATATATCTTTTAATTTTTTAAAAAATTAGATTAAATAGGCTAATAAATTAAAATTTGATATTATTTATTTCGACTTATTTTATTTTTTCTTATTTTCTTAAAAAAATTTTAAATTCACACATTGAAAAGATTTTTAAATATATAATTTATAATAAAAAATAAAAAACAAAAATTTCATTTTACCAAATGCTTAATGACCACGGAGTGAGAAAGACAGCCAACAATTGTATAACCACTGAAATGAGAAAGAAATCCACCAAATGGCAAATGCTTAATGAGAAAGAAAGTCACCAATTCTTTAACCACCGACAAAGCCGACAATTCTATAACCACGCTTAATGACAAAGCCGCCAAATTAATGAAAAACAGATGCAGATAACACTAGTAGTACAATACATCCGGATAAGAATAATAATCAAAATCAAACATCCAAAGAGCAATGGCCTAATCAGAAATTTTACTTAGTAGTGTCGTTTAATAAATTATAATTATATTAATTTTTTAATTTTATATGATCTGTCAAAATTAACTTTAACAATATACACTATAATATTATATATTTTCTATAACTTCAAAAAAATATTCATACTTGTTAATTACATTAAAAAAACCAAATTTGAAATTGTTAATATTATTGGTTTAATTTTTTTCTAAATAAAAAATATATCATAACTAATATAAAATTTTAATTCTTTTTAAATATTGACCCCCATCTTATACCGTTTTTAATATTTTACTGGTATTAATATTTTAAATGTTCAAAGATTCAAATATATATATATATTCCTTACAAAAATTTGAGTGGGTTCAATTGAACCCACTAGCTACCATATAGACGCCCATGCCAAAGAGCATAAGTGAATGATAATATGTCAAAATAAACCCCAACAAGAGGCGGAATATCATATGCATTTATATAGAACTGCACAACTAATACACAACATTGCTTTTTACAAAATACACCATTTTATTGAGAAGATGCATAACCAATGTATAACATACGCATTTACAAAATACGACATAGTAGTGAAAACATGCATAACTAATGCACAACAAAGGCATTTACAAAATACACCATAGTAGTGGGAACATGGCTAACTAATGCACTAAAGAAGCCTTTACAAAATACACCACCTTAGCGGGAATACATACAAAATACAATGTCCACAAATAAGTTCAGTAACCACAAAAGGGCTTTAATAACACATTAGTTTCTCAAATGTAACCTCTCAATAATAAACACGCCCTTCCCATCTTTTTATCCTCAGACCGACTAAAGAGCAAGTCAACGCACTCAGCATCTTAGGCAATCGTTGAAGCTACCTTCAACTTTTGGTTGCTATCAATTGGGAGCTGACGTAGCTCATTGTTGACCTGTTGGTAAATGTATTGTTCATATTCGATTTTATGTGCAATTTCAACCATCCTATTATTAGATGCTTCACAAAATTTTTCAAAAGTTTAAGCAATTTTAGAAAATCTATTGCTTGTCCCCTCATCAGCTCTTGGTCTTCTTTTCCCCTAGTAGTAGTCAAAGTAGCATGGGCTGTTGGCCATTTTTCCCCCTACTAGTAGTCGAAGTAGCATGGGCTGTTGGGGTATGCGCTGCAACAGCTGACATTGAAAAATCTATGTCAATTACATTAAATTTCAATGGTGGGGATTCATCCCCAACATCCCCAATTCCTTCCTCCTCCTCAAGATTGGTCATTGCATCTGTAGGACTTTTAGCATATTCCTCAGTAGCCCTATCCTTCCCAATTATATCAACCATGAATCGTAGTAAGAGAATGATTCATTCCTCATTCCTTTTGCATCCGCCACTCTCTACACAATAATGTCAATTCGTTAATCATAATTTAAAATTTTTGGCATATTATTGACAATAACTAAAATAAGCATAGGTCATTGTTAGTACTCGAAAATATGCTTTCCACGCGTCATCGCTATCAACCGTTATCATTTTGCCAGTGTTATCCTAACCAAATCCACTAAGCTTCAGCATATCAGATAGAAGATTATATTATTTTCTCCACATTTTGATCCTTGACTCAATGTGGGGAGCTGCTCTCAAGTCTGTACTTACAAATACTAGTATTATGCTCCGCTCGCATTCAACAAAAAAAACTCCATTGAACTGTTCATTATCAAATTTCCACTTACAATCTTTTGTTATAGAATTGATGAGGACATCCTTCACCCGTTAGCTCCAAAACCTACGAGACATTTTGCATGTTCTTTTCGTAGTCATATCTACTGATTGGATGGATTGAACTCAACATCAAACAATGAAGTCACATTTGATTAATTAATTTAGCTTGTCAATCAGTAAAATTTAAATGCTTAAAAGGCCACAAGTTGAAGATCAATTACATAATATTTGAACAAAATGAATTACACGAAAGTAAGTGTAAGAAATAAGTGGTTCATAAAACATAACATTGTTTCTGTAACAACACCAACTATGACATATTGAAAATATTAATTGGACACTCCTCGACTTGCTTGCCACTCATTAAACATTTGGCTGACCAAATGATCCCTCCATTAACTCCACTAATTTGATGGCTTAACAATATCAATGAAATCATCCCCCACAACAACAAGAGCTGTTTCATTAGCAGTTGCTTCAGTAGAGCCGAAAATTGACTCAAGTGGATCGACTAACATCTCTCACTGATTAGGTTGTGAAAAAGGCAGTATGCCGTAATGATGCGACCTTAGGTTCTAATTTGGAAATATGAAGCTGTTCTCAAAATGGCCCACCTAATCTTAAGCAAACTGAAGCATCTCTCAATAATAATGCGAGCTGATGCATGTTTCATGTTGAAGAACTCTTAAGGAGTAGTAGGGGCACCACCATCTCTCCAAGTGGAGAGATGGTAACACTGACTTCTATAAGGTGCTAAGTACCCTTCTCCATTTGTGTACCCAGCATCTACAAGATAGTATTGACATGTGATTATTTAAAATCTGCATAAGGTTAGATTGTGGATGAATGCGTTTAATTACGCCTTTTGTTAAGTGTATATATATTTGTACAGCTTACCCATTGGAATTTTTATACCATTTCCCCATGTGATCGAATCTCTAAGAACTCTAGAATCTGATGTAGAACCTTCCCAACCAGGCAACACATATATAAATTGCATGTCTTCAGAGCAAACACCGAACACATTTGTTGGAATTTCTCATTTTCTTGTTCTATACCTTGGTTTATCTACATTTGCCACACAAACCCTAACATATGCACCATCTAACGCTCCATGACAATTCTATGATCGATAAACAAATAACTTAGGCCCAATATAAAAAATATCATAGATTCAACACTTGCTTCAAATTTGTAGGAAAAACCAGAATTACCTGAAACTACCTCCACCTATCATCACTACAATCTGCATTCGCTAGATTTGGCATCTTTAGAAAGACACCTTATAAGCGCAAGACAGCATTTAGAACATCACATTTAGAACATCATTAAAGTACTTACTGACTATTTGACCACTCTACATTAAGGTAAATTTGATATTACCATTTTTCTTGTCGTGTTATAGCATCGACAAGAACATTGCTACTTTACCATCCAATACAACGTACTTCGAATCAATTAAACCGACAATCCTAAGGAGACTACATGAGCTAAGAATGTATGCCTATTTATGCATAGTTGTTCATGGAAATTGATGCCACAATCTCTAACTAACCTATTTGAATGATCCATTTGAGTCTGGAAAGGATGTGGTGATCTACGCAACTCTAACTAGGTACGATTGTTTCCATAGCACCGTGCAAAATCACAATAAGCAACACACATACATAGTTTGTGGACTCAACTACTTGTTGCAATGCTATAAATGGATGCATTTTGTCCAGCTTCTTATGGGAATCTTGATTATTGTCCACATAACCTATAAGAAGGAAGAAAATTATAATTGTCTAAAAAGTGGCATGAAAAACAAAATAAATTACAAAGACCCATTTCAAACACATTAGGAAGATGTTAAAAATTAAGGTTGGTAAAATTGGAGATGTAGGGGTAAAAAATCGTACCTCCACGCGATGATAAATATTTTCAACGAAAAAGACTAATCAAGCATTCAAGAATTCCAGAATCCTACAAAAAGAGAGCATCGTTAGCACCCCGACCAGTGTTGACCGGCCGGAGGCACTACGATGCTTAAGTTAGCCACAATCATGGTAAAAAAATAACATAATTCTTGTATGAACATATGATTGCGTACCTTTACCCGTAGACTTCGGTTTTTATTTATAGGACAAGAGTCCTTTTTCATCAAGGATTCTAATTATTATTTTGAGTTATCAAAAGATTTGTCATATCATATCTTTTGATGTCATCTTATCTCTTTAAAGAGGTGTGACTTTATCTTTATTGAAAAAATTTATCCCCTCCAATTGTCCCCCAGCTTCTACTTTCTTTTATTGTAGTAAAAAGGAGTAGAAGCTTTTGTTTGATGGACTTCAAATTGTTCGGATAGACTTCGAATTGTTTGGATTAATTTTGAACTTAACCATTTAAGCTATTTCTTCCTGAGTATGGGATGAACTTTTACACGATGGGGTAATTTTGTTCGGATAGATTTTGAACTTAGCCTTTTAGGCTATTTCATCCCGTGTATGGGATGAACTTCCATACAAGAGGCTAATGCTGTTCGGATAGACTTCGAATTTAGCCTCTTAGGCTATTTCATCCCGAGTATGAGATGAACTTCCATACAAGGGGATAATTATGTTCGAATAGACGTCGAACAACTTAGCCTCTTAGGCTATTTCTTTTCGAGTATGGGATTAACTTCCATACAAGGAGATAATTATATTCAGATAGACGTCAAACAACTTAGCCTTTTAGGCTGTTTCTTCCCGAGTATTGGATGAACTTTCATACAAGGAGATAATTATGTTCGGATAGACGTCGAACTTAGCCTCTTAGGCTATTTCTTTTCAAGTATGGGATGAACTTTCATACAAAGGGATAATTTTTGGTATTATCGTATAGACGTAGACTTCTTGAACATGTGTCTCTCTCGTCTATGTGCTTCTTTCTATGTCTAGATATAATAGCGGCTCCAATCACTCCAAGGAGTCCATATTTTGCCATCACTGCTGGGAGAGAAGAAAAGCATATTGCTCTGTTGCTCTGTTGGTGCTGTTGCCTGATGACTGACTGTGAATTTCATTGGAGCGTAGTTTGTGTTGACTGTTGAACAAAAGATTGCAAGTTTTGTTGAAGGCTAGATAATGGAGCTTGTTGCATGACAGAAGGCTGCATAATAGATTGCTGAGAAGAATATTGCAATTGAGTAGACTGTATTAAGTTATGTTGCTGCTGCGACTGTTGTAGCTGCAAGTGAAGTTGCATATATGCATTCGGAAGACTTTCATATTGATGATATTTTTATTTCATGAGTTGCTGTTGTATCTGCAGTTGGCAAACGATACCGTTGGTTAACAAGAATCACGCGCCGAGAGTTTGCCTTTAAATTTTCATAACGATCGAGTTTCGTTTGACCTCCGATTCATGCACAAAAAGCAGACTGTTTCTTGCTCGTCGGCGCACTGTTTCTCCGCTGCTTGATCCACTGCTGCTTAATTCTGTTGAATTGATTTTCTCTCATGGCCACCAAATATCAAATCAGGATAATTGATTTTTGCTTCTGTCTCCTTGTGATGTGTTTGATGCTTTGATTATTATTGGTGTTGATAATCCTCCCCATCATCGAGGACTTTTTAATGAACTTCTCAGCATGATCGACTCTTTCGTTTTTACTTTTTCGTTCCCACAAATGGCGCCAAATTGTATGGGTAAAAAATCGTACCTCCACGCGATGATAAATATTTTTAACGAAAAAGACTAATCAAGCATTCGAAAATTTTGGAATTCTACAAAAAGATAGCACCGTTAGCACCCCGACTGGTGTTGACCGGCCGGAGGCACTCCGATGCTTAAGTTAGCCACAATTATGGTGAAAAATAATATAATCCTTGTATGAACATATGATTGCGTACCTTTGCCCGTAGAGTTCGGTCTTTATTTATAGGACAAGAGTCCTTTTTCATCAAGGATTCTAATTATTATTTTGAGTTATCAAAAGATTTATCATATCATATCTTTTAATGTCATCTTATCTCTTTAAAGAGATGTGACTTTATCTTTATTGGGAAAATTTATCCCCCTCCAATTGCCCCCCAACTTCTACTTTCTTTTATTGGCCCCTTCCCAAAGGCCACAGGTAATAGGAAATATCTCCTCGTTGCCACAAACTACTTCACTAAATGGGTGGAGGCTGAGCCCTTTGCCAATATCAGGAATGTTGATGTAAAGAGGTTCACATGGAAGAGCATCATCACCCGGTTCGACATTTCCCGAGTAATTATCTCCGACAATGGTACTCAATTCGATAGCTCCCTATTTAAGAATTTTTATTCGGGGCTTGGAATCAAGAACTACTTCTCTACCCCGACATACCCTCAAATTAATGGTCAGGCAGAGGCTACCAACAGGACCATCATCGACGGACTGAAGAAGAGGCTGGATGCCACTAAGGGGAGGTGGGTCGAAGAACTACCCTATGTTTTATGGACTTACCGAACTACTCCAAGGAGGTCTACGGGTGAAACCCCATTTTTCCTAGCTTATGGGATGAAAGCAGTCATACCACTGGAGGTTGGGTTACCTACCTCCGAACGGAGGTAAGTGAACCTGAAGTAAATAATAGAGCAATGGCTTTGGACCTGGATTTAGCCGAGGAACGAAGATCAATGGCCACCATTAAATTGGCAGCCTACCAGCAGGCCCTTGCCAAAGGGTACAATAAGAGGGTGAAACACCGTGAGTTCGGCATAGGAGATCTGGTCCTAAGAAAAGTGCTCGGCCATATGAAGGATCCAGTACAGGGGAAGTTGGGCCTGAACTGGGAAGGCCCGTACATAATAACTTTCAAAACTGGCACTGGAGCATATCACCTAGAAGACATGAATGGAAAGGCAGTCCCTAGGCCGTGGAATGCTAACAATCTCCGCAAGTTTTACTTTTAATCTTTTAGTTTCTTGTAATTTTTCAATAAAACGCCGTTGTTCGGCATGAACGTTTTGCTTCATTTTTAGAAGTTTTCATCACTTGGCCTTCCTGACAAAAAACTTGGGGGGATACCCTAGGGCCCTAGGAACTGTAAGCACAGCGAATATTCAGCAGCCTAATTTCGAAGTTCATCCGAACTAATTTAGCCCTTAGTATGGATGTTGATCCCATACTAAGGAAGATCAAGCCTAATAAGACTGAGTTCGATATTTATCCGAACTCATTAAGCCGTTAGTATGGATGTTGATCCCATACTTAGGATGATTAAAGCCTAAAAAGGCTAAGTTTGATGATTACCCGAACTAAGTAAGCCCTTAGTATGGATGATAATCCTATATTTAGGATGTTTGAGCCTCAAAAGGCTAAGTTCGATGCTTATCCGAACTAATATAACCCTTAGTATGGATGTTGATCCCATACTAAGGAAGAATAAGTCTAATAAAGCTAAGTTCGATGTGAGACCCTGACCCATTTTTTTTTCGACATTTTCGGACGCGCGTTACATGTTTTCTTTCGAGCATGTTTTTACTGCTTTTGATGCATGATCGGGTTTAGATATGCATGCGGGGTAGGTTCCCGGGACTGTGGGCCGTTGCGGTGCGATTCTCGAAAAATTTTAAAAAAAGATATTTTGAAAACCTATAAATATCTGGAGTTAGATATTTTCATAAAGATATTTTTCAAAATTTCTCTAGTAAGTTTTCTATTTTCTCTATACCTTCTCTCTAAGTTCTCGGGGGCCCGGGGCTCGATTTTTAACGATCCAACAGCGGATCCTTACTTTTGGCACGGTGGGCTACGCAACCATTCGGTCAGATTTTAATTCTGGCAAAACTCGATTTTGCACGCGATTCGAGGTGTTGAATTTTAAACTCTTCGAGGTAGGATTCTAAACCCTACTACTATATAAGGGTACTATGGATAAACGTGTGTGTTTTTAACGGTTAGATCTTGGTAGATCTGAAATTCTATCAAAGTTGGTTTTTGGGTTAAAAATCGGGTTTTTGTTGGTTGTTGTGGATGGAATCGTATTTCAAGAGTTTTTTTTGTGGTTTTAAGGTTAGGATTTGGCGTGTGGATGTCCGAGGGTGTTGTACGGAGGTTTGGAGACTTCAATTCAGGGTTTAGAGGTGGAACCCGTAGCTCAGAATCAGTTTCTGGGTGGGTTCAGTCGACTGAACTCATAGGTTCAGTCGACTGGATTGGTGTTCTTGAGGTTCAGTCGACTGGACAATGCTTCTGGGCATTTTGGCCGTTTTCAGTTGGTTTTTCAGTCAACTGGGGGTTGGGTCCATTCGACTGAATTCTGGGCTGTTTGTTGGTGGTTTTGGATTGGTTCCTTGGTTTTCGATTTGTGTTCTATGGTATTCGATTGATTAATTTATGGGAATTACTTGATTTAAATACTTGTGGATTCCTTTTGGGGTTCGGTTGGTTATGTGGTGATTTTGTGAGTCATGTCGTGGTCTCGGGTGTACGTTTGAGTGTCGCCCTCGTGGGTGATGTGCATGGTAGATGCGGTTTGTGATGCACGGTTGGGTGTGTGGTTTGCTGTGGGTTTTGTGTTGGCGTGGGTGAGCGTCGTGGGCCTGTAATGATCGTGTTGGGTGTGTTTGGGCCAGTGGTGGTCATGTGGGTTGTCCCCGTGTGTGGATGTTGGTTTGTTTCGGCAGGTGGCGTCGTGATGTATTGTTATACATGATTATGTGCATATTTAAAACTGTTTATTTATGTAAGAAATGCATAAGTGGATAACGTAGTTTATGCTTTAAAAGCTAGAGTTTTATATGCATGTGACGTGATTTGTGGAACGTCGCGTTGATACATGGTTATATGCTTTAATTCCTGAATTGGGTTTTCATATGTGTATGATATAGATTAGATGAATCTGTGATCCAGTAGATGTAAATCCTGGTTGTTGATGCACGTGTGCATGTGTCGGTGAATGAGGTAGGCTGTGAAAGCCGGTGAACGAGGTAGGCTGCGAAAGCCGGTGTATTTGGGGCTGCGATCCTTCGGTGAAAGTCCGAAAAGATGCATTAGTTGGAGCTACGGTCCTACGGTGAAAGTCCGTGAAGATATGTGTTGCATTGGATTGGGTAGCGACTCGTCGGTGAAAGTCCGAGAAGACGCTGTGATTGGGTGGCGGCCCGTCGGTGCAAGTCCGAGAAGACGCCTGGATTGGGCAGTGGTCCGTCAGCGAAAGTCCGAGAAAATTCATGGATTGCATGAATTGCATATTGGGACGAATAGACTAATTTTCTTAAAACTGTATTATCGGCCTACGGGAGTCAAAATACTGTATTAACGACCTACGGGAGTCGTAATACTCGAATCGTTTTCAGGGCTCTAATGAGTCGACAAATAATTTTTATCATCGCTTTCCCATTACATGTGAAAATGGTTTTCTGGCTCTGGTGAGTCGTGATCTAAAATGGTTTCCAAATTGTTTATAATGGCTTGAAAGAGAGTCAAAAATTACACTTTGTTTATCGAGCATGTTTAGCTTATACTGCATGTGTTGTTTAGAATCTGCTAGGCTTTGGCTCACGGTGTGAGATTTTCTTTTCTTCAGGTACCGGTCACTGAGGTTGATCTGCAGGTGCTGAAGAGATGAAAGAGCTGTAGTCTTCCTTTTTGCTAGTTTTGTTACATATATGTTGTAACATATTTTTTGGGCGTTGGAGCCGTGTAATGTTGCCGTTTGGCGTTTATATACAATGCATATATGGTTTATTTTGAAAGTGTATTCTCAGGTTAGGTGTATGTTTGGTTGTTTATGGGTGTTTCACGTGGCCCAGAGTTTGGGGCATGACATTCGATGTTTATCCGAAATCACTAAGCCCTCAGTATGGATGTTGATCCCATACTTTGAATGTTTAGGCCTAATAAGGTTTAGTTCGATGCTCATCCGGATTGATTTATCCCTTGGCACGAAAAATGATCCCACACTTGGGATAGTTAAGCCTAAAAAGCTAAGTGTGGAAGTATGTCCGAATGATTTGGACTCTCAGTATGGAAGTTCATCAGAAATAATGCAAGTGTAAAGACCGAGACTAAACAAAAGGTTCTTTTCATTAAAAAGAGGGGCTGGAACCCTCAAAGCTACAAGAACATGCCCCGAGGGGCAGTACAGGAATAATTTAAAAATAAAAAGAAAAAGTAATCAAGGAGCAGCTAGGAAGTCCTCTATGGTTTCAACCGGGGTACCGACTTCCTCGGCAACAACATTCGCTGCTTTTTCGGCACCTGCTTCTTTTTTAGTCTCAACCGCTCCTCTTTCAACCGCCGTCGGTGTTTCTCCTTCTTCTACTCCTTCCCCTTCTTCCTCTCCCGACTGCTTGCTCGGCAAAGGGATCTCGGTGTACAAGGAGGAGGATGCCTCAACCCTTGCTGCTTTAAGGGCATCCTTCCAAGCCGCCGCATATATAATGTCTTGAAGCTTCAAGACCTGCTCTTTGTAGTCTTCGATGGCATCAGCCACACCTTCGGCATAGCCCTTCTCCTGTGCTAGGGCTGCCTCAGCCTGTACCTTCCCGAGCTCAGCCTGGGAGAGAATTAAGTTGTCCTCCTTCTTCATGTCGCTCTCCAGGGCATTCCCCCTTATCTCCAGCTCGGAGACCCTGGCCAAAGCTGTGTCAGCGACCTTCGTCTTCTCCCGAAGACTGCTCTCCAACTTGCTCATTTGTTTAAGATAGTTGAAGTTGGCTTGACACAGCTTGGTGAGTTCCGCCTGCTGCGCCTCAACTCGCTCCACCATCACCATTAAGTGTTGGAGGCTCTGCATATCAAAAGAGTGTTAATGGCCAAAAAGAAATAGTGGGGCTTAAGAAAATTGGAGCAAAAGATTACCTGAATGGAATGCCGAACAGAAGATTTGACCAGCTTCTCGTGAGGGAATTTTCGGACCTCCTCCATGTCTGCAGGCAAAAGCAGCGCCTAGCTCAACCCAAATGCGGTTTCGGGATAGCCTGCCTTGTCCTCCATGTTTATAAGGAGGTCCCCCTTGGTAAGTTTAGGAGTCCAGGGCTGAGGACCCTCTTCGGCCCCCACCACCTTCTTTCCCTTGTCTATCGCCTTCTCCCTCTCCTTTCCCTTCTCTTTTCCTGTCCCTTCTGCAACCTCCACCACCTTCTTCAAACTTTTCGGTGCTGGGGTTGCAACGGTCTTGACGGTGGCCAGATCCAAGAGTTCGGCAACCCTTGATTTAATGGGCTCCGTGAAAGTTAATCTTTATAGAAAAATATGTAATGAAGAAAAATTTAAAATTTAAAAATTACAACCTGATGTAGAAACTAGACTCTACATATAATATATTACAAATAGCAATAAAATAAAATAAAAATAAATTGATTTATTTTTTAAAATTAGTCAAGTAACTAATTTTACTCTACCAATTTCGGATGAATTGGAAAAATGTTAATTTATACAAAAAAAATTTATAAAATTTTTGATGAATCAACAAAAGTATTTTCTCATATTTATACTTCTACTACTCTATTTGTTTTATAATAATTAAAAAAATATACAAATATTTATTGAATATTTATTTGATGAAACATATTTTCATATGATATTAGCTATGAAATATAAATTTGATAAATATTATGAAGAAATAATATATATTTTTGAAATAATTTTAATATTAGATTTTATGAGTAAAAATGCTGGTTTATCGTTTTTTTTTACAAATGATTTATAATAATACAGATTTATTAGAACCAATAAATAAAATACTTAAAAATTTATATAATGAATATAAAGTTAATATAATACCGCAATCAACACAAACGTCCTTCAAAATTTCATATCAAAATTGTATATACGATTGGTCATTAATTAAAATGAGAAGACTTTCATAGGTTTATTGGAGTGTTCTATAACTGAACTCCAATGATATTTTGACGCAGTAGAGAGTATAGATGAAGAAGATTTTAATATTTTAGAGTATTGAAAATAACACGAGGTATCATAGCAAGTCTTATCCGCCATAGCTCGTGATATTTTTGTAGTTCTTGTTTCTATAATTGCTTTCAAGACAGCTATAAGTGCAGGTGGATGGGTTCTCAACAAGTATAGATCGAGACTGATGTCGGATATGGTGCAAGCTTTGATAATTCCAAGCGACATTATCTATGCATCAAAGAAAATACAAAAAATGAACGAAAAAGATCGATTACAAGCTGACTTGGAGAATATAACATCTGGATCAGCTGAAGAATTATTTGGTTCAAACTAAATTTTTTAATTTTAGATCTGTAATTTTAATGTTCTTATATTTGTAATTTACTAATTTAACATTTTATTTATAATTTTAAGTAGAAAATAATACAAATGATTATTACGCTTGTATGTGCCAACCTAGTTGAAGTGTACTCGACTTATAATGATGCAATTTTTCTATTTTTTTAAAGTGTAGAATACACTTACAAAATATAAAATCTAAAATTTATGTAATTGTTCAAATTTAATTTTTGATTAATAATTTTATATTACATTTAATTATTCCAAGTGTTCAAGTTTATTATATTTAAATTATCTAATTATTTGAAGTATTCAAACTGATTGCAAAAAATAACAAAATTATAATAAATTAAGTACTAAACTACTAACTAACTATAATAATATAAACTATAAACTTATAAAGTAATAATAAACTAATAAATTTATAATAATTAATAATATGAAGTATAAAATATAAACTTATAAAGTAATAATAATAAACTTATAATAATAATAAACTAACTTATAAATTTCTAATAAAATAATAAGCTAATAACTTATAAACTTAATAATAATTTTAATAGGTTATAATTTATAAACTTATAAAAATATAAAACTAATATTCTTATATTGTTATAAATAATAAACTTATTAATTTATTAAGAAATTTGACTAATAAATTTATTATAACTAATATAACAATAATTAATAACTAAAAAAATTTGAACTTATATTATACAAGTTACAACAAAATTATAAAGAAAAAAAAGCCCGAAAAAAAGCCCGAGAGCCTGCCCAAAAACTTGGCCCGAAATCCGAGCCCGAGGTCGAGCCCTATACCTTTGGACCTGGGCCTACCCCTCGAAAAAAGCCCGGTCCAAACTTTTAGCGGGAGCCCGACGGGCCCGAGTTGGGCTTGGCACGCCCTAGCCACGGCCCGACCAAGCCGTTTTTACACCCTTAGGCTGGCTACTGAAATCTACCCCCTGGCCTTTCGTAATTAGGCTTAATGAAGGGTTTTCTTGTCCACCATCACTGCTAAGCCAACCCAAAAAATACAAAACAAACACTGATTTTATTAAGCCCATGATCCAATGATAGTGCATTTGAATTGATTCAAACATAGAGAAAAACGAATCACAACATAACCAAAAAACTGTTCTACCATGATCTGTCTGGACGGATGTAAGGGACGTCTGAGCCGAACCTCATATGGGAAAACCTTGGTTTTTTCCAAACCCCAAAAGCTGAAACTCGATACACTCATAAGGAAGAATAGAGATTATACCTGTGTGATCCCTTTAGTTTGATTGCGTTTCAACTTTTGAATATGAATCTGAAGATTAACACGGTAGATGGCCGACAATATTTTCTCTGTTTAGATCTTATGTTGCATTCCCAGATACCAAAACAAGAACAGAGGATGGGCTCTGATTTTTCTTGTTCCCAACCTTGTCTGACTGTCTTCCTCTTTTTTTCTGGTTCACATGTCACGTGAAACTTCTAAGGAGACTGAATGATCTGTGTTATGTGTATACCGACGGGCAGGGTTATAACAGCATATATATAGGGTATAGCAGGGACCTAATGAGAAAATAAAACACATGTTTCTAATGTAATTTGAAAATCTCACTTCAACTCATAAACAACTTTCTAAAACATAAATTATAATTTATACCAATAAAGAATCATAATTGTACTCCCGGATTTATTCTCAAAACTGAACTTTTGAACTCCTATTATTAAATACTTATTATTTTTCATACGTTAAGATTACATATACTTGTTGATTAAATTAAATTACTGACAATTATATTTAATTGACCTCTTTTATAATTTTTTAATACATTCCACTTAATTTATTTGATATGTTAGATTATAGAATCTAACTGTAGAGTTTGACATAATCAATACTTATAAACTTTTTAAAGAGGATATTATCAATCTCTTCCCGGGACGTGAATTTCGTCAATAATTAATAGCCACCATATACATAATACTGTTATCCAATTCACCGAGATTTCTAACCCTTAAAAGATCGCACTCTTTAATGAATCAAAATAACGAACATTAAATATACATGTTTAATAATTATTTCAAAATTAAGAGTATAAGTACTTATAATAACCATGAAATGTAAATTAATTTATATAGTTATTTTAAAATTAGTTACCCTAACACGATCCTATTCAATACACAAAATATACTAGCATAATGAGTCAGAATTATAGTCAAAACTATACCGTTTCCCGTAATCAAGACAAATTTATTAAAATATTGTACTACAGTCCTATTAATGGGGTGTCCAAATCCATCTAAGACTGTGAATCAAAATTTATATTTTACAAGAACTGATAATCTAGTCTTCCGTGTGTAAACCGAACTCTACATACTAGATTAACTATTATGTAAAATAAAAGACAACATGCATAATATTAAATAAATAATAAAATACATACATTGCTCATATAAATTCTCATTAAAATAAAAATAAATAAATTTTATTAATAAATAGGACCAAGTACTACTAAAATCTAAAACATGATTTTTAATAAACAATCCTAACAGTAATAATAGTAATAGTAAGCCAGTCCACAGCCCTTAATGCTTAAATTATATTGGGAAGGACTGACAAGTTAAAAGGTCCTTTGTTTTTAAAAATTTTTTTTTCTCTCATTGCACTTCTAATATATACTTGAATTATTCAAAATCCCAAAGCGTTACTAGGTGTAAATTGTATGATATTATTGTAGGAAAAAATAAAGATAAAAAACATGACACAATGTACTTACTATATGTTGAATTTATTTACTTATCAAGAATATATGACACGATGTATTTTGAGAGAAAAAATATATATACGCGAACAATAAGCACATTAAAAATATGAAATACCCAAAAGAGAAAGAGAGAGAGAGAGAGAGATTGATATATCAAAATAATTTAAGAACACAAAATACGTAGGGTAACCCTACTAAGCTTATGTTTGAATTAATTTTTTAAATAATTTTTTTACTTAAAAAACTTCTAAAAAATTTACTTATTTGATCTCAACTGGCTTATTCTATATATTTTTATATCTACTTTTAAAAAAAAAATTTTAAAAGTCAAAAAATTTATATATAAAAAAAAATTAATCCAAACATAGGTTAAATGAGATGATCTCCTCCATACCCTCCATATTTCTTAAGACTCCTTTTTTGTTCATCTAGTGACTAGGGGGACCAACAATAATAATTTGAACTGTTATCTCTTAGACATTGTAGAAAAAATTAATCATTCAAAAATTAAATTTGATTGAATAATTCTAATAGTAACATGAATAAATTATATTTTTTTTAACAAAATAGATATTTTATTTTAACATAATTTATAAATTTAAATTGTCTATTTCGTAAAACGAAACACAATTAATTTTTGTACATATCGATATAAAATGAAGCGGAAATTTTGTATATACGATATTTTCCTATGGAAGCTATAAGATAATTTGTTTAAATCATCATTATTATGAATCAACATTAAACTAACAAAACAAAAAGTCTTACAAAATAAAGTTTTGAGAAACATTAAAGGAAGAAGTTATGAAGGGGAGTTTCCACCCTACTAAATAGGAATTGGGGTACATGTTGTGCAGCTTAAAAGGGGTCAATTTGTGAAAATATTTTTGTGATGAGATTCATTCATTATGTAAAATTTATTAACAATAATAAAAATAAAATTGATTGAATATTTATAACTATATAATTGGATAACATTTTTCTACATATAAATTAAGGGTAAGTGCAATTTTGGAAAAAACAAATAAACAAGTATTATTCAATCACATAAATACAATTATCGAACTAACTTTACTTTTTAAATAAATAGAAAATTAACAAATTATATGTAATGTACGAATATAATAATAAAAATATATTTAAAAATTAAATTTTTTGTACTGTATAATGTTGTACTGTGTTGCTGCATAGCACGGAGATTCTTCTGCTAAGCTTGTGTTTCGATTAGTTTTTTTTAAAATTTTTTAATTTTTTAATTTTTTAATTTTTTTAATAAAAAAGTGTACATACAAAAAAATGTAGAAAAAATCAATTTAGGCCAAATTAATAAATATTTTAAAAAATTAAAAAAAAAAAACTAAACCAAACATTGATTATATAGGGTGGCCTGCCCCACCATCTGTATTAACACCATTGGAAAGTGGTTATTGGTTACTCCTTCCAACCACCCAGTACTTACTCCCTTTAATTTGAGGTTGGGGTCCTGCAGTGAGTGGGCCATTATAAGATGGGTTGTGAGCATTATTAGCATTTTAGTTGAAATCTCATAATATAATTAAAATTATTTATTATTTTAATTTCATTAGATAAATAATTTGTATAAAAATTAAGTTAATCGAACATCGTTATTAATAAAATTGAAGCATACCTGTTTTGAGAAAAATAGCTGGCGTAGAAGATTTTGAAAATAAACTGTAGAATAAATATTCACCGATTATGTAATTATTAATATCAGATTAACTAAATATTTCACACGAATTACCTACTTGACTAATTCAAAATAATGAACGATTTATTTAAATTATGAGATCATTAATAGCACTTATGGTCCACCGCTGTGAGTTTCTCATACAGAAATCCCAATCTCCCTTAATTTCATTTATCTATCAGTAATGATACGATAATTAATATTTGATATTTATATTTAAGTACCACATGGGTGGTCACGGGGCCAATTTTTTACTGGACATATTACTTGTCCCAGCCCTTGTCCCGTCCCCACCCCTGTCCCTCGCTTTGAGTAGGATTTTTAACCCTTCCTCGACTGCCGAATAACTTAAAATTTGCACGTAATCCAATTTAAACTATAAAATGAAATAAAATAAATTATTAAAATTTATTAGACTCAATTTTGAATTAATTAAGAGAATTAGGGAGTTAGAGCTACGAGGTTAAATAAAAAAATAAATTATTAATATATTTAATATATATTTATTTGTTTAAATAAAATTAATATGCAGGTAAAATTCGTACCAAGGAGAGTAATATCCACTCCCGCCACGCTTCGGGTGCTAATTTATAAATTTGATCGACTCTAATTATCAACAGATCGGGTATAGTCCGTCCAAAACACTTCAGGTAGGGACAAATCTCCACATGTTAGATTTAAATTGTCATATCTAGTACCACATAATATAATATTTTATTTATAATAATTATGCTTTTTTATAGACCCATTATTTATTTTGAACTATCACACATAAAATATCATATAATTTAATACTTAATTATTATCACCAAAATATGATCATCTTAGTTTTATTGTTTTTCTTTAATGTTACTCAAGTAATTGTAAATTAGAGTTCCAAACGTCAATCGATTTTAAGTCGGCCTTTCAGCGTTAAACTAAAAAATTAAAAAATTTATTTAGTTAGAATATGAGTCGTTTTTAAGCCTAAAGAATTAAAGTGATTTTAAGTCAAAAGATAAAAAGTTTGCTTAAAATTATTATAATTTTTATAAATTTATTTCTAAATAATTTTATATTCAATATAGATCTTATTTAATAAATTTTGATGAGTAAAATTTTAAAAATATAATATTTATAAAAAAAAATAGATGTATATAATAAAAGTTATAATATTTTAAAAAAATATAAAAAAAATAATATAAAAAGCCAAAAATACTAAAAACTTTTGAGTTTAAAAATAAATTTTTTAAACTTTTTAAACTTTTAAGTAAAAAATATAAAAAACAAACAAACTTGAAGTCGATTGCGAAAGGTGGGCTTACTTTCAAGACTTTTTTATTTATAGGAGTTGAATTCAGAGTGTACCGTACTAAATGCAATTACAGC
Organism: Heliamphora exappendiculata; assembly: GCA_034768845.1. Taxonomy (NCBI): domain Eukaryota; kingdom Viridiplantae; phylum Streptophyta; class Magnoliopsida; order Ericales; family Sarraceniaceae; genus Heliamphora; species Heliamphora exappendiculata. The sequence goes on along the minus strand of JAOTRH010430339.1, from coordinate 11,716 downwards.
ACCACCTGATCAACTGCCCTGCAGTAATCTTAATTAGTTTTTCAAAATGCTACGCGTACCGAATGATATTACCAAAAAAAATTGACCAAAAGTGAAAGAAATATATGGAATGGGATGTTGAGATTTTGGGTCTTTTTATTTTTATTTTTTATTAAAAAAAATTTCTTCAAAAATTAAAAGATTAATGCAAAATAAGAAAAAACTTATCATATTATTTTTTTCCACTTTTGTTACTTATTTAGAAAAAACACTTTAAAATTTTTGTAAGAATTTTTTTTTGTCTTTATTAAACTTTTTTTTTAACTCTAATTAAAGTAATTATACTTAGATTTGTTTCTAAAACCTCACTAAAATTTTATTTTTTAATTTTGTTACTTATTTTAAAAAATAGCCACTTTAAAATTTTTATAAGAGTTTTTTTTGTCTTTAGTGAGCTTTTAGATTTATTTTATTATGAAAAAATTAAAAATTAAAAAATTTAGACCAACAAAAAAACAAAAAAAGATTAGAAAAAAAATAAGTTTATTAACTTTTAATTTTTTTTTAAGTTCGTTAATTGTGTGAAAAGTTTGTTTTTTTTATTTTTTTTGTTTTTTTATTCTCACGCATTAAATGCATGAAAAATTTCTCATATATCGCAATATGAGAATATTTTCATACACGCATATATTATAAAAAAAATTTCATATATTACAAGTTACAAATATTCTCATACACAAATATATTATGAGAAACTTCTTATATATTATTATATAGAATATTTTCATATATACATATGTTACGGAAAAGCTTTTAATATATCACTGTTGGAAAATAGTGAATTTTGAACACTTTGTTGAACTTGGTTTTAATTTACTTTGAAACTAAATAACTTTGGATTGGATTAATTTTTTTTTGATGATTTCAAGTCCTAATATGTTCATCTTCATGAGTAGTTTAATCATGCATTGTGTGGTATTTAAAATCGTTAATTGGTGAATGAAAAATTGACTTCAAAAGTGTGCCATAAAAGTTAGCAAAATGATGATAACTATGTCCCATCCCACATTGGTTGGGAGTGCCATAAAAGTTAGCAAAATGATGATAACTATGTCCCATCCCACATTGGTTGGGAGAAGAAGTGGTGAATGTCCTAGTGAATATAAATATGTTTTCAACCCCACATTGGTTGGGAGAAATATGAGTAAATGGCTTTTATAAGGCAAGATGGGCCTAAGGGTGTGTGCCCCTTGGAGGTACTCAGTTTTGTGGACGGGTTAGGACCTACCTAACGGTGGGTTCAACTCAAACCCCACACGCGCGCGTTGCTGTTGCCCGGCCGGTCGTGCCGGGCTCGGGTCTATGGGTTGCGGGCCTGGTCGAATCAACCCTTATCTTTTTGCTATAAATTTCTGAATTTAAATATTAATTATTTAAATTTTGTTACCGTTATTTCGTCACCGTTACTGAATCGTTAGATGGTTCAGTTCGGGACCGTTGGATTTAATTTTTGGGTCGCGTCTTTTGAGTGACGGGTCATGTTTGTTGGACGGTCTAATCGCCAGACCAGACCAGGTTCGTGACTGTTGGGTCAGTCCGAACAGACACCAGCCTTGCCTATTTATAGGCTGTTGCTCTGCCATTTTTCAAACACAAAAAAAAAAAAAAACAATTCAAGAAGATCTCCCCTCCTTTGTTGCTTATGAATTCTGCATATTGCTTCATTCCCGAGAGAGAGTTTCAGACATAGTTTTCTAGTTCGTCGAGCTTTTTCATTGTTGTGCTGCTTCAAGAAGCTGCAGATCGTTGTATCATAGAAGACATACGCTGCCAACTCGAAGTATCGAAGCGATGGCATTTTTATCTTAAGAAAATCTTGCCAAACACGAGTCTCGATCAACCATTACTGTCGACATTATTCTTATTCGGTATTTCTGGTTTCATATCTGTTTCAGCATTACTGTTTTGATAATATTTTCCAGCAGATTTATATTTCTGTCTTAGTTTTTTTTTCTGCTTTATCAAACAGTTTATCTTTGGTCTAATTAATTTTCTGCAGTAATTTGATTTTTGTTCGTAGAGTTTATTATCTGTTATTGTTTTCATTTTCTATACTTTTAGTTTATATAAACCAGATTGTTTAGTTACCTATTTTCTAACAATTTTGAGACAAAAATTTTATTTTTTCTTTTAATCTGTTTATATATTCGGTAGTACAGATTGATTAGTTTTCTAAAACTGTTAGATAGATTATATTCTGTTTTATTTTTTAAGTATAATTTATTAATTCTAAAATTTTTCTGGTATAATTAATTCTGTAGAATAATTAAAAATTTTACAAATTAAATACTGTTTATTAACTTCAGTATTTATTTGTGTTGAAACTATTTCTAGGTTGTAGAATAAAATATTTTTTAGCATATATGATGATGTGTTGTACAAATTTTTGAGTTTCAAAGAAAATAAATAAAAGTTTAATTGCAGTTTTTTAAATAAAAAATAATTTTTTTTTTGGATTGCTAAAACTGCTTTATTTGTGTTGTTCTGTTATAATAGTATATTAATTATGAAATCTGAAAATGTTGATGCTACTATTGTTACCCCTACCCCTGTCCCAGTTGTACCTTCAGTGATATCGGCTGTCACTACGACAATTTCGGTGAATCACGGAAAAAAGTCAGAGAAGTTCAATAGAACTAAATTTAAAAGATGGCAACAGAAAATCTTGTTCGATCTGACTACACTCAATCTGGCTAGATTCCTACATGAAGATGCTCCGGTGTTAACTGAAGGTGAAATTGACCAACAAGCGGTTGCTACTGTGGATGCATGGAAACATGCTAACTTCCTATGGCGAAATTCTATCCTCAATGGATTGGAAAATACACTGTACAACGTGTATAATCCAGTCAAGACGACAAATGAACTGTGAGAATCCTTGGATCGCAAATATAAGACAGAGGATGCCGGTGTGAAGAAATTCGTGGTCGGTAAATTTCTGGATTATAAAATGGTAGATTCAAAGCCAGTTGTTGGACAAGTTTAGGATCTCCAACTTATCCTGCATGATATTTATGCAGAACGTATATTTTTGAGTGAATCTTTTCAGATTGCTGCTATTATTGAGAAATTACCGTAGGGCTGAAAAGATTACAAGAATTACTAGAAACATACGCGCAAGGAGATAAAATTGGAGGAGATAATTGTCTGATTGAAGATACAGGCAGACAACCGCAAGTCTGAGAGGAAGACCGGGATGGAGTCCAAGGCAAATGTTATGGAATAGGCGCCTAAGGTCAACAATAAGAAGAGAAAGCATGTTGGTGACAAAGGCGGGGACTCCAAAAGAGTCAAATTCAAGGGCAAGTGTTACATCTATGACAAACCCGGGCATCAAGTAAAGGATTGTCGTAGCAAGTGCAAAAAGAATGCTCAAGCCAACGCGACCAAAGTGGATAACCTTTCTACTGGGGTGGATGACTTCAGTCTTTTCGCCATTGTGTCTGAAACAAATCTTGTTGGAAATATGAGAGAATGGTGGGTGGAAACTAGAGCTACTCGCCATATTTGTTCAGACCGAAGGATGTTCTCAACCTATCAGGCTATAGATGGAGAACAACTATGCATGGGGAACTCTTCTACCTCTAAGGTGGAAGAACAAGAAAGGGTTACTTTGAAGATGACTTCGGGGAAGGAACTCATGCTCAACAACATGCTGCATGTGCCAGACATTCGCAAGAATTTAGTTTCTAGGTCTCTGTTGAGAAAGAATGGATTTAGGCTAGTGTTTGAGTCTGATAAATTTATACTCACAAAAGGTGGGATGTTTGTGGGTAAGGGATATCAGTCAGACCTTCTTTTGAAACTCAATGTAATGGTTATTGTACCAAAATCTACTATTACTATGAATAACAATAACGTATCTTCTGCTTATATTGTTGAGTCTTCTTTATGGCATGGTAAATTAGAACATGTTAATTATAATTCTCTGCATAAATTAATTAACGATAATTGCCTGCCTAAATTTGATATTGATCTGAATCACAAATGTGAAATTTGTGTAGAGGCGAAATTAGCTAAGGCTACTTTTCATTTTATTGAAAGAAATACAGAACCTCTGAATTTAATTCACAGTGATATTTGTAAATTTAAATCAATCCAAACAAGAGGTGATAAAAAGTATTTTTTTTACTTTTATTGACGATAGCACTAGATACTGCTATATCTATTTACTTAGAAATAAGGACGAAGCCTTGGAAATATTTATACATTACAAGAATGAAATTGAAAAACAACTTGGGAAGAATATCAAAACTCTAAGGAGCGATAGAGATGGTGAATATGAATCGCCTTTTAGTGAATTCTATTCACAGTATGTCATAATTCATCAAACCACTGCACCCTATTCTCTACAGCAAATTAGTGTTGCTAAATGGAAGAATAGAACATTAAAAGAGATGATGAGTACTATGTTGATTAGTCCGGGATTACCTCAGAATTTGTAGGGAAAAGTTATTCTTTCAGCTAATTATATTCTTAATAAGATACCCCACAAGAAGACGAATAAGACACATTATGAATTGTGAAAATGTCGAATATGTATCTACAAATTCTTAAGAGTATGGGGGTGTTTGGCAAAGGTAGCAGTGTCTACACCAAAGAGGTCAAAATTGAAACCTAAAATCGTTGACTATGTATTCATCGGTTAAGGTAATAATAGTAGTGCTTATCGATTTCTGATTCACAAATCTGAAATTTCATATATGCATGTTAATACTATTATTGAGTCAAGAAATAAAGTATTTTTTTAACATGTATTTTCTTATAAATCTGGACAAGAGGCAAGTTCTATAAGCAGAACTTATGACACAACTCAAAGTAGTGATCATGATGAAGATCAGGAAGAAGAGGATGCAGAACCAAGATGTAGCAAACGAGCTAGAATATCTAAATTTTTTGGTCCAGGTTTTCTAACCTATTTGTTAGAAAACGAGTTTCGAACTTGTAAGGAGGCGTTGTCCAATGCTGAAGCCCTTTTATGGAAAGAGGCTGTAAACAGTGAGTTTGAATCTATCCTTTAGAATCATACATGGGAACTGATGGATCTTCCACCCGGTTGTAAACCGCTTGGATATAGATGGATATTCAAGAGAAAGATGAAGGCGAATGGTTCAATTAACAAGTATAAAACAAGACTTGTGGTTAAGGAATACGGATAAAAGAAAGGTCTTAATTACTTTGACACATATTCACCAGTTACAAGAATAACGTCTATACGCATGTTAATTTCCATAGCTGCATTATTTAATTTAAATATACATCAAATGGATGTGAAGACAACATTCTTGAATGGTGAATTGAATGAAAAGATTTACATTGAACAACCAAAAGAATTTGTTGTTCCTGGACAAGAAAGCAAAATTTGTAAGCTCGTCAAATTTTTTTATGGTGTAAAACAAGCGCCAAAGTAATGGAATGAGAAATTTGACAACTCTATGATGTCAAATGGTTTTAAGACAAACGAATATGACAAGTGTATTTATATTAAAAGCACAGACAAATAAAATGTCACCGTCTGTCTTTATGTTGATGACATGCTCATCATAGGTAATGATAATCAAATGATCAAATCTACTAAAAAAATGTTGAACAAACAGTTTGACATGAAAGATTTAGGAGTGACATGTTATTTTAGGAATGACAATTTTTAAAACATCTGAAGGATATGCTTTGTCTCAATCACATTACATTAAAAAAATACTTGGTAAATTCTCCAAGAATGATGATCGTCCTGTAAGGACGCCGGTAGATGTAAATCTACATCTATCCAAAAATACGGGCGAAAGCATATCTCAATTGGAATATTCTAGAATTAGTGGGAGTCTAATGTACTTAATGAATTGGACACGACCAGATATAACGTATGCAATGACTATTGGAAGGCGATAGTTCGGATTCTTAAAAATCTAAGATGTACCCGTAACTACGGAATGTGCTATACCAAATATCCAGCTATTTTGGAAGGCTATTGTGATGCTAACCGGATATCTGATACAAAAGACTCAAAATTCACAAGTTGATATATCGTTGCTCTCGGAGGTGCAGCTGCTGCTTGAAAATCTTTCAAACAGACATGCATCGCTAGGTCAACAATGGAAGCTAAGTTCAAAACTTTAGATAAAGCTGGGGAAGAAGCAGAATGGCTACGCCATTTCTTAGAAGATATTCTATTGTGGCCTAAACCTCTGCCAGCAATTTGCATTCATTGTGATAGTCAATCTGCAATTGAAAGGGCACAGAGTAATTTATACAATGGTAAGTCACGACATATACGTCGTAGACACAATACTATTAAACAACTACTCTCAAGTGAAATTATATCCATTGAGTACATAAGGTCAAAAGATAATATCGTGGATCCGTTAATCAAAGATTTGACCAGAGAGAAAGTGAATTACTCATCGAGGGGAATATGACTAAATCCTATTACTAAAGAGACACCTTAATGGCAACCCGACCTAACTGATTGGAGATCCCAAGATCTAGGTTCAATGGAACAACCGAATTATGTGTGACTCTATGGGAATCACTAGGGAGATTAACTCCTACCCATTTCTATTATGAAATAGTGATGTCTGTAGCGTATTTAAAGATAAACTATGCTTTTAATGATTATTATACGTTGGATATTCAAGTGGGGTATGGTAGAATACTCTTAATAAGAATCACCTATATAAGTGTGAACTGGGCCGGTTCTATGAGAATTGTTAAGGCTAGATTCTCTATAGCACTCATGAATGACCAGAAATGTTCAAGGCCGAAATGAACACAACTGTGAGAACCAAGCTATGTTAGAAAGATTCTGTGCGAACTCTATTGTCTTAGCTTACACAAACGGTTGAACGGCTTAAGACATCATGTTCACTGATTAGCCAGTAAGTCTGATAGTTTCTCACAAGGAAATGTTCAAAACTAAAAGCTACCTATCCTATGCGGAAATTTTCTTTTATTGAACTCTCTGTGTCTGCATCTTGTTACCTCTTTTTTTCGTCAAGTTTCATTCATGTGGGGGATTGTTGGAAAATAGTAGATTTTGAACACTTTGTTGAACTACGTTTTAGCTTTACTTTGAAGCTAAATAACTTTGGATTAGATTAATCTTTTTTGATGATTCCAAGTCCTAATATATTCATCTTCATAAGTAGTTTAATCATGCATTTTGTGGCGTTCAAAATCGTTAATGAGTGAATGAGAAATTGACTCCAAAAGTGTGCCACAAAAGTTGACAAAATAATGGTAATTATGTCCCATCCCACATTGGTTGGGAGAGGAAATGGTGAGTGTCCAAGTGGGTATAAATATATTTTCAATCCCACATTGGTTTGGATAAATATGGATAAATGGAATTTATAAGCCAAGTTGGGCCTAAGGGGTGTGCCCCTTGGAGGTACCCAATTTTGTGGATATGGGAGGACCTACCCAACGGTGGATTCGACCCAAACCACACGCGCGCACCCGCTGCCGCCCGCCCATCAGATTGACCAGTTGGCCGGTCGTGCTGAGCCGAGCTGGGCTCGGACTCGGGTCCAGGTCCGTGGGTCGTGGGTCGCGAGTCGCGGGTTGCAGGCCAAGTCGGATCAATCCTTATATTTTTGCTAAAAATTTATTTATTTAAAATTTTGAATTTAAATATTAATTATTTAAATTTTGTTACCGTTACCTAACCGTTAGAGGGTTCGGTTCGGGACCGTTGAATTTAATTTTCGGGTCGTGTCTGTAGAGCGACGGGTCATGTCTGTTGGGCGGTCTAACCGCCAGATCGGACTGCGTTCGTGACTGTTGGATCAATCTGAACAGCCACCATCCTTGCCTATTTATAGGCTACTGCTCTAGCATTTTTCAAACACAAAAAAAAAAAAAAAACAATTCAAGAAGATCTCCCCTCCTTTGTTGCTTCTGCATTCTGCATATTGCTTCATTGCCGAGAGAGAGAGTTTTATACATAGCTTTCTGGTTCGCTGAACTTTTTGATTGCTGTGCTACTTTAAGAGGCTACAGATCGTTGTATCATGGGAGACATACACTGCCACCTTGAAGCACCGAAGCGAGGGTGTTTTTGTCTTTAAAAAATCGTGTCAAACACGAGCCTCGATCAACCATTACTGTCGATATTCTTCTTATTCGGTATTTTTGGTTTCAGATCTGTTTCAGCATTACTATTTTGATAATATTTTACAACAGATTTATATTTCTGTCGCAGTTTTCTTTTCTGCTTTATCAAACAGTTTATCTTCGGTCTAATTAATTTTCTGCAGTAATTTGATTTCTGTTCATACAGTTTATTATCTGTTATTATTTTTATTTTTTGTACTATTAGTATATATAAACCAAATTGTTTAGTTACCTAACTTTTAAAAGATAAAAATATTCTCATACACACATGCTATGAAAAACTTCATATACTTAGGTCCACATTTATATTGATCAGTTCCATCCCCACCTCCCAGACTTAGCCGAGCGCCACCGTCAAGTACGATCTGATATGAAAAACTTCTCATGCGTACTATAAGAAATTTCTCATAGTTATATTTTAAAATGTGTGAGAAGTTTCTCATATATTACTAATATGAAAATATTCTCATATATATATATATATACATACACGTACTATGGAAACTTTTTTGAGAAAAAAATTATACTGAGAAAAATTTATATTTCATAAGTTGCTCATTTTATTTAAAATTAAGAATAACAAAATTAAAAAAAAATATGTATGTAAAGTTTCTCATACGTAAAAAAAAATTATACTGAGAAATTTTTCATTCATAAGTTACTTATTTTATTTAAAATTAAAAATAACAAAATCAAGAAAAAAATATATATGAAAAGTTTCTCATACATAGAAAAAATTATACTAAAAAATTTCTTATTCATAAGCTGCTAATTCCATTTAAAATTAAGAATAACAAAATTAAAAAATATATGTATGAGAAATTTCTTGTTCTAGATTTTGAAATAATTTTTATTTTTTCTTAAAAAAATAGATTTTTTTATATTGATTAATATAATTTTATTAAATTAAATTTTAAAGTATGTCTCATTTTTTTAGATAATAACAAAATTATTATTTTTATTTTTATTTTTTTAACTTTAAACTAAAAGACAAAAACCTAACTTCAAATTTCTTGCCAAACAAAAAATTAAGTTAATTAGTTCTTAAAAACGAATTTTAAAAAGTTATTTTTATAATTTTAGATATTTTTATATTTAGCATCAATATTGATTAATAGATCTCGACGAATAAATTGTAAAAGTATACATTTTTCAATAAACAAATGCGCATAATAAAACTTAAAAATATTTTAGAGATTGAATTTAAAAAAATAAAAAAGCAATATGTGAGGCAACGAGAGTAAAGAATGCACACTAAATCATTGTCGATCAACTATTGCGGTGATTTATTTTGGAAGACTTAGTGCTTTTGTATATTTTTATGATTAAAATTATTTAGTATATAGATAATTAGTGTGAAAAATTAAATTAATTAGATATTGATAGTTATGTGAATAGATTATATTTGTTAAAAAATAAATGAATGATAAATATAATTAATGGGGGAATGGGTGATTTGGCCGGGAGATTGTGTAAAGCCCATGATCCCGCTTGCAAAAGCGCAGCACAGCTCTCCTGGAGCCCAAGGGAAATGACCCAGGGCGACATGGAAGGAGGAGATATGGCTGATCAGCCGCATATCCTGATCAAAAGGCAAGTGAAGTGGAAGGCGCGTGGAGTGGCCCCATATTCATTTTTATTATGTTATAACGGTCCCCGCGTGACTCAATAGACATATAAAGAGAATAATCGAATCAGAGAAATGTATGCATTCTAGAACTGACAATTGAGTAGAGTAAGAATTTTGGCTTGTTTGAGGGTTACTCTATTGGAGTTCTAACTTAATCGTCGAAGAGGGAGCTGGAAAAAACTCCAGTCCATTTTCTAACGATTTTTTTCTTCTATCTCATGTTGGACCAGAGGATTTGGAGCTCATTATCAGAGCAACACTATCAATAATCTTATAAAAAATAGTGTTAAACAAATATAATCAGATCATATGGTTAAGGATATCCAATTAACTTAATATTTTTGTGACTAATATCATTAAGAAATATTATAAAATAAACAATTTTGATTATAAAAATATGTTAAGAAAATAAAATATCAAATAAAATACAATATAGTGTGATTTTGAACCAATTTTATTTTATAATTATTTTACATCAATTGGCTTGAGGGATTAATTCGGTCATTTACTTTCAGTCATAAAATTCGGGACCAATAGTATTTTCGTTATTTTTTGGTTCGTAAGACTATCAAAAGATGTCTGGCTAGTATTTAGAAATTTATGGTGTATATGTATTAATTGGACACATGGCTTATAATTTATTTGGCTTATAAGTCAATAAATAAGTTACGTCGTTTAGGTAATTAAATAAGCCAAAAACAAGTAAATAAGCCAATAAGCCAAATAAGCTGACTTATAAGCTAAATAAATAAATAAGCCAATTATGACCCAAATATACTGGCTTATTTATGTTTTGATTTATTTGCTTATTAGTAAATAAGCCAATAAGCCAACCACTCAAATAGGGCCATTATATTAGTGTTAAATTGTCACTCTTTAAGGTTTTAAGCCAGAAGCAGAAAGAAAAAAAAATGCCAAAATCTTTAAATCAGAAAGATTTTTTATATAAGTTTTTAAATTTTATTTTTTTCATAATTTTTATTCACTATGAATCTTGTTTGATAGATTTTAACAAATAAATTTTAAAAATATAATTTTTATAAAAAAATAAATGAGTATAATAAAAATTATGATATTTTTAAAAATATATGAAAATAGTTTATATACAAAAGCAAAAAAGGTTAAAAGACTAAAAACTAATAAAAAAATATGTAAGAGTGCTGCTACCATTACCGAAATTTTTTACCAAAAACAACCTCCCATGGCGAAAATTCATCCCAACCACCCGATTGACCCACACAATGGCTGCTGCTCCCAAACCAAATCCTTCTTCAGCCTTCGGCAAACCGTTCCTCTCCCTCCCCCTTCCCAGCCCCTCTCTCTCAACGACTACACTTTCTCTCTCCTCTACCACTCCTCCATCGCCACTGCTTCGCCGCCGGATACCACCGCTTTCATCATCGACTCCGCCACCAGCATCGGCCTCACCTACTCCGACTTCCTCTGCCAAACCAAATTCCTTTCCATCTCTCTCCAAAACTCACTCCCCGCTCTGTCAAAAACTGACATCGCCTTCATCATCGCGCCGACGTCTATTCAAATTCCAATCATACACTTCTCTCTCATGTCGATCGGTGTCACCGTATCTCCGGCCAACCCCCTCGCGTCGGCGTCAGAGATATCGTACATGGTTCGAGTCAGTAAACCGGTAATCGCCTTCGGTACCTCATCAACCGCACAAGTGAGAACATTCTCAGAGTTGTTGACTGAGAATGTTCTCAGAGTTATTAACACTGAGAATGTTCTCAGTGTTTTTCCACACTGAGAATGTTCTTAGAATGTTCTCAGTATTTTTTTATTTCGGATGCAATTAATTTATTATTTCGATATTTTTATATATATTTTTATAATCGAAACAATTTATTATGTAATATTTATTAAGTAAATTATTTTTATAAAAAATTAAATTAATTAGACATTAATAGTTTTGTGAGT
>JAOTRH010430338.1:0-69753 GCA_034768845.1 Heliamphora exappendiculata | reverse complement strand
AAAATATCAATAATAATGATAGTATATTCTGGCAATCTCAATAATAGAAAAATATATCAAAATATATTCTCACACCCCCCCCCCCCTTCTCAAACTCTTAATGTGAGCCCGGTGAGCAGAGAAAGTTTGTCAAGCAGGAACCAAAAACGAGCCAAAATGTGAGTCTTGGGGAAGAAATTGGCAAGCTGTATTGATGAGAAGACGAAGAGGAGATCAATAGTACCAAGCTGAACATGCTGACGAACAAAGTAACAATCAATCTCTATATGCTTCCTACGTTCATGAAAAACGGAGTTATGAGTTATCTGGATCGCACTCTTGTTATCACAGTAGAGAGAAATAGGAAAAGAGAGAGAGACACCCAAATCAGAGAGGAGCCAACGGAGCCAAACAATCTCCGCAGTAACATGAGCCATGGCACGGTATTCAGTTTCAGTAGTAGAACGAGCAATGACAGACTATTTTTTACTTTTATAAGAAATGAAAGAGTCACCAAAAAATACATAAAATCCAGTAATAGATTTGCGTTCAGAGACATCACGAGCCCAATCTGCATCAGCATAAGCTCGAAGAGTCAATGGTGAAGACGAATAAAAGAATAGGCTCTGAAAAATAGTGCCGCGAACATAATGCAGAATGCGAAGCAGAGCTGCCCAATGAGTTAAGCGCGGAGCAGAAACAAATTGACTTACCACATGTACGACATACACAATGTCAGGACGAGTCACAGTAAGGTAGACCAGGCACCCAATCAGCTCTTGATAGACAGTGGGATCCTCAAGAGGAACGCCATCAGAAGGAGAAAACTTAGCATGCAACTCAATTGGAGTATCCATGACTTTATCATCAGTGAAACGAGCATAATGGATCACCTCAGTTGCATATTTGGATTGAGAGAGGTAATAACCCGTGGAGGAAGAAGCAACCTCTATACCAAGAAAATATCACAAATGACCTAAATCTTCATTTTAAATGCACGGAACAAATGCTGTTTCACTTGAGAAATAGCAATAGAATCAGAACCAGTGATAATCGTATCATCTATATATAATAACAAAATAACCAACCCAATAGAAGTGTGGCGGGTAAACAATGCGGAATCATGAGAACTAGGCGTGAAACCAATCTGAGTAACCGTAGACTGAAAACGCTCATACCAAGCACGAAAGGACTGTTTCAAACCATAAAGGGCACGCTGAAGACGACAAACAGTACTACAAGGATGAGGGAGACCTAGAGGAAAGCGCATATAAACTTCCTCATTGAGATGTCCATTGAGAAACACATTCTTAACATCCAACTAGAAAAGAGGCCATTGACGAATGGCAGCAACAGAGATCAAAGTACGAACTGCAGTAATCTAAGCCACGGGTGCAAAAGTTTCCTCATAATCAATGCCATATTCCTAAGAAAATCCCTTAGCAACTAACCTGGCCTTATAGCGCTCCAGAGAACCATCAGAATGAATTTTAACTTTGTAAACCCACTTACATCCAATAAGGTTTTTATCGGTAGGCTGTGGAACCAAATCCCAAGTACGAGTCTTCTGAAGAGTAGTTAATTCTTCGTGCATGGCATCGATCCAGTTTGGATTAGTACAGACTTCCTTATAGGACTGAAACTCAAAGTAAGTACCAATAGCAGATAAAAAGGCACGATAAGAAGGTGAAGAGCAAGTACTAGAAAAATCAAGTCTTACCAGCAGAGCACGAGCACGCAAAAGATAGGGTTGTTTAGGGGGATCAGGATCCACAGACACAGGTGAAACTGTGTCAAAACTAATGGATATGTGTTGAGAAGAGGGAAGCAGCCGACGAGAATAAACTAATGGGAGAGACGAAATACGAAAGGACGAGACTGAGAAGGGAGATCAGAAATGCCAAGAGTACGAGTAAACTTATCAAAAGGCACATCATTCGGAAAATGATCAATAAGAAGTAGATCATCTTTCGGAAGAGGGGCATATTTGGATGGTAGAGTAAAATACGAGAGATGCTCAAGAAACACAACATGACGAGAGACGTAAAGACGTTTAAATGCAGGATCATAACACCGATACCCTTTTTGTTGAATACCATAACCCAAGAAGACACAAAGAGTGAAACGAGCACAAAGTTTATTCCGCTCTCTTTTGGGAAGAAGGACAACGCAAACACAACCAAAAACACGTAACAAAGAGTAATTAGGAGGATAACCCATTAATTTTTCATAAGGAGAAATGCCAGAAAGAAGAGGTGTAGGCATGCGATTAAGAAGATACACTGCAGTAACAACTGCTTCTCCCTAGAAAGTGGTAGGGACATATGATGACAGAAGAAGGGAACAAGCTGTGTCAAGAATATGCCAATGTTTTCTTTTAACTTTACCATTTTGGACGGAAGTGTCAGAACATGAAGATTGATGAGTATTGCAAGATGCAGCCAAGAAGTTAGTGAATTCGGTAAGAACATATTCACCACCCAATTCAGAACAAAGGGTCTTGATAGTTGTAGAAATTTTGGTGTGAATCATGGAATAAAATGTACGATAAATACGAAAAAAATCTGATTTGTGAGACATCAAATACACCCAATAAAACCGACTATAATCATCAGTGAAGGGGACATAATACACGGACCCGCCTTTTGTTGCAATGGGAGAAAGACTCCACACATCAATATGAACAAGGGAGAAAAGAGATATAGAAAGCAAAGTACTATTAGGAAAGGGTAGAGCTGACATTTTTGCAAGTTTACAACTACTGCATTCAAAAATGTCGCTGGCAAGCACTTTACTCAAGCAGCCAGACTGAGCTAACTATTTTAGGCGATCACTAGACAAATGACCTAACCGAGAATGCCAAAGGTAAAAAGAAGAAGAGTGTTGATCTAAAGAAAAAGAAGATAAAGCCGTAGAGGAAGAACCTAAAGGCAGATACAAACTTTCCAACACATATAAATCACCAATCCTACGCCCTGTCCCAACTTGTTTCTGAGATGTATGATCCTGAACAACACAACCAGATAAAAAAAACACAACGTCAAAACCAGAGTCAGAAAGCTGACTAATAGATAATAAACTAATAGTCAACTGGAGAACATAAAAGACATTAGATATAGATAATGAAGTGGATGAAGAAGGAATATCAGAACCAATAGAAACAACCTGCATAGAAGCACTATTAGCAGTAGAAATAAAAATTGGGAAAGTAGAGAAAGTACAATGACCAAGACTGGACAAATAACGTGTCATATGATGAGAAGAACTGGAATCAAATATCCAAATAGTGGAAAAAATACCAGCGAGATAAAAACTATGCAAACCTGAAGAGAACGTAGGTATGGCTGATGCATGAGATTGGAGTCCAAAAGGTAATTGCACGGTCTGTGGTTTGAAACTGCTCAAACAGATAATGTACTAAAGAGATTAAAGCACCACTGAATAGCGAGAATCCAAATCACATGCCAAAATTTGGATCTAAATTCTCTAGTTAAAAAAGAAACTCATGCCCATTGTGTGACTAATTTTTGGCGATCTAGGGTTTCGTGTTGCCAAGAGGGAAGGCGACAAAGGTGCAGGATGCGCAACTGGTTTTTTGTAGGAGGGAAGTGAGGTCGACGGCTTAGGGCTAGGGTTTGTAACCTGGCTTTGATACCATGTAAGAAAAGATGAAGCTTGAAAGTATTATTACAATATTACAAAGGCTTAATTTACAATGAAAGAATACATCAAACATATAGTACAAATCCCAATAGTGGTAATAGACTAACTAGAAAACTAAATCACAATAATGAAAAAATATCAATAATAATGATAGTATATTATTACAATTTCAATAATAGAAAAACATCTCCAAATATATTCTCACAGAAAGATCGAGTGGTTGTATAGAGAAGTCTTGAGGTTAAAGATGGGGATACTTTGGAAATTAAGGTATGTGAAAAAATAAAATGAAGTTTGTTGAGTGTGTAAGAAGGAGGTGGACGTAGAAAGAGATTATGCGTGTGCATTTAGAAGCTCCCGTATTATTAGTTCTTGGCACCAATGTTCCATGTATTTACCTTCTAACACTGTTGCTTCACATTTTCAGTTAATCTTTATCATATTGTTAAGACTTACAAGCAAATTGTTTGCGCTGAATGGTAGTATATGTGCCGAAATCTATACTAGCATATGAATACACATGCACATGAAAATACACTCACATTCAATTGTTAGATATTTGCTACTTCATAGAAATGCGATAACTATATAATATGAATTACTAAGTTAAAATCAATTAATGTAAGTAAATGAGTTCTACATTCAGTTGCTGATAAAATGTAAATACAGAACAGTCACGAGAAGGAAAAATTACACAAACACCCCTTATACTACGAGTGTGTATCACTTTATCCCCTGAATTTAAAAAGTGTACAAATAGACCCCTGCACTATTTGATAGTATCACTCCAACCCCTCCCGTTAGCATTTCGTCAAATAAGTGTACAAATAGACCCCATTAACTATTTGATAGTATCACTCCAACCCCTTCCGTTTGCATTTCGTTAAATAAGTGTACAAATAAACCCCCTTAACTATTTGATGGTATCACTCTAACCCCTTGGTTCAGGGGGTAAAGTGATATAATCTCATAATTTAAAAGGTTTCCGCGTAATATTCCATTAAGTTAGAAGACAGATGGGATTGGAGTAATACCATCGAATAGTTAAGGGGCCTATTTGTATGCTTCTTTAGTTTAGGATGGTAAAATGATACACGCTCGTAGTACAAGGAGTGTTCGTGTAATTTTCCCCCACGAGAATCCACTCAACCTAGCCTGTGGAAAGTACTTTGCCCAGTCTGATCTGAACACAAAATCCTCAAAAAAAAATCTTTTACTTAAAACAGAATGAAAGAAAAAACCTTGAAACTAGGAGAAAAAAGTCAAACACAATGTTCCCTTTCGGGTGCAGAGTAAACTCAGCAAAGAAAAGGAGAATAAAAGGCAATACAAGTTTGAATGTTATGTTTTGTGTTGTTTTGGGTGCGTTAAATTTTATAACTACAAAATCTCAGTTCAGTTAAGAAAAAGATTCATATAATTTGGAACTAAAAGTAGATTTCTAACATACAAAAAGATTACAATGTTTTCTTGCCACAATTCCAACATTTCTTTTTCCGGGTTACCAAATGGAACTCAAAGAAAAGGATTCCCGAGAAATTTACCTGACAACCGAAGAGGGAAAGCTTGAACCAAAACCTCTGAGTAACCGATTCTTCCAATAAAACTGTAAGTTCGGGCACCGAGGGACATTTGATATGGCCAGAGCCATTGCCTTGATCCAATCTCTGTGTGTGAATTCTTCGCGTTACTATAATAAAATGGAGGTTTACCCCATGTAAGGGGAAATGGCTTCAATTGAAAAAAAAATTCTTTTTAAATTTATTATTATAATAATTTTTAATTGGTATATAATTGACCCCATTTAAAAAATATAGTTGACCACATAATAATATTAAACACTACAATTATCTTCAACACAATATATCATATTATTTTTCTTAATATTTTTATTCAGAACATAAATGATACATTTGTAGTTCTCGAAAAATTATGACACAAAATTTAACAAATTACAAATTAAATTATACCATTACCGTATTAAACTATTTTTTACAATCATAAATATGCAACTTCAAGAGCCTAACAACCGTTTTATAGAGTTCAATACCAAGTTAATTTTTTTGTGTATTTTGATTTAATGATTACTTGGTCACACATATTAAAAATAATATTTTTGATATTATTAAAAACTAAAATATTATGTAGTGGTTTTAAAACATAAGATGTCATCAAATACAATTGTAAAAATTTATTTTTTTGTAATTTTTTTTTGTCAAAATAACAAAATAATGATTTTAAAAGTGTATTCTACAATTTTAAAAGAGAAACTCATGCCCATTGTGAATAATTTCCATGCAATCTGGTACTATAACTTGCATCTTTTCGTCAGCTAAAGCACATAAAGCAAGATCCAGTAGTACTCAAAAATAATTCCAAAGTTAATTCCAAATAGTACCCAAAAATAAGAACCAAAAGCCAGACTGTGTCAATACTGATACTGGTGTTGTTGCCGGAGGTCGGCGAGGTTGCCGGAGAGGTCACCGGAGGTCGGCGAGATTGCCAGAGATCGGTGAGGTCGCCGACAAGCTAGAAAAGGTCGTCGGAGGTTGGTTCCGAGACCAAAGGGTTGCCGTCCGAGGCCAATGGTGTGCAGATCTAGGGTTTCGGTCGGAGAAGGAGAAGGACCAGGCGACTGCGAAGAGGGATACTGTTGCGAACTAGGGTTTTGGTGGGAGAAGGAGAAGGGTCCGACGAAGTCGTCGGTGGTTGTCGGCGGCACAAGGAAAAGGGTCCGACAGAGATTGTCGATGCTGCTGCGAGCTAGGGAGGTCGACTGCGACTGGTTTCTGAGGAGGGAAGGGAGATCGACTGCGACGGGTGCGACTGATTTTTGGCGATCTTGGGTGGCGACGAAGGTGCAGTATGCTGCGACTGATTTTTTTGCACGAGGGAAGAGAGGTCGACCGCTTAGGACCTGGCTTTTGATATCATGTAAGCGAAACTATTTATTGCAATATTATAAAGTTAAATTTATAACGAAAGAATATATTAAATATATGGATTATACAAATTCTAATAGTGATAATAGACTAATTAAAAAATTAAATTATAATAATAATAAAATATTAATAATAATGATAGTATATTTTTACAATTTTAATAATAAAAAAGTATCTCCAAATATATTCTCACAGAAAAATTGATTGATTGTATAGACAAATCTTGATGTTGGATACTTTGAAAATTAAGGTACGTAAAAAATAAAATTTGTTGAGTGTGTAATAAGGAAGTGGGCATAGAAAGAGATTATGGGTGTGCAATTAGAAGCTCTCGTATTATTAGTTCTCATCACCAGTGTTCTATGTATTTACTTACTAAAACTACTATTTTACATTTTTAGTTAGTCTTCATCATATTATTAAGACTTACAAGCAAATTGTGTGCGCAATTAGAAGCTCTCGCATTATTAGTTCTCATCACCAGTGTTCTATGTATTTACTTACTAAAAGACTTACAAGCAAATTGTGTGCGCCGAATAAAGGTAAATATACCAAAATTTATACTAGCATATGTATATGCATGCACATGAAAATACACTCACATTCAATTGTTAGGGTGCCATTTGGTAACGTTTATATTTTCTATTTTCTATTTTTGTTTTTAAATTTTTCGTAAACTGTAAACAAAAAACATATTTGGTAATTATTTTTATTTTCAAAAAATTGTAAATAGTTTTTAAAATTTACAAAATTTTAAAAACAGAAAAAATGTGTTTTCACTTGTTTTGTAAACAAATTTTAATTGAATTCATCTGTAACCTCCAACTACTACTTTTCGAACATTTATATTACTAAACATGTTTTTGTTTTTATTTTTTTTATAAATATAAACAAAAACATATTTTTTTATTTTTCGTAAACAAAAAATAGAAAACTGTAAACGTTACCAAACGGGCCCTAGATATTTACTACTTCATAGAAATGCGATCATTATATAATATGAAGTACTAAGTTAAAATCAATGAATGTGAGTAAATGAGTTCTACATTCAATTGCTAAGAAAATGTAAATACAGATCAGCCATAAGAAGGGAAAACTACGCAAACACCCCTTATACTACGAGCGTATATCGCTTTATCCCTCTGAATTAAAAAAGTGTACAAATAAACCCTTTAACTATTCAATGGTATTACTCTAACCCCTTCCGTTAGCATTCATCAAATTAGTATACAAATAGACCCATTAACTATTTGATGGTATCACTCCAACCCCTTTCGTTTGCATTTCATCAAATAAGTGTACAAATAGACCCCCTTAACTGTTTGATGGTATCACTCAAACCCCTTGGTTCAGAAAGTCAAGTGATACAATCTCATAGTTTAAGGGGTGTTCGTGTAATATTTCATTAACTTAGAAGACATATGGGATTGGAGTGATACCATCGAATAGTTAAGTGGTCTATTTGTACGCTTCTTTATTTCATGAGAGTAAAATGATACATGCTAATAGTACGAGAAGTGTTCGTGTAATTTTCCCCCACGAGAATCCACTCAACCTAGCCTCTAGAAAGTATTTTGCCCAGTCTGATCTAAACACAAAATCCTTAAAAAAATTTCTTTTACTTAAAACAGATTGAAAGAGAAAAGCTTGAAACTAGGTGAAAAAAGTCAAATCCAATGTTCCCTTTCGGGTGCAAAGTAAACTCAGCAAAGAAAGGGAGAAAAAAAGGCAATACAAGTTTGAATTTTATGTTTTGTGTTGTTTTGGGTGCATTAAATTTTAAAACTACAAAATCTCAACTCAGCTAAGAAAAACATTCATATAATTTGGAACTGAAAGTAGATATCTAACATACAAAAGGATTACAATATTTTCTTGCCACATTTCCAACATTTCTTTTTTCGGGTTACCAAACAAAACTCAAAGAAAAGGATTCCCGAGAAATTTACCTGCCAACCGAGGAGGGGAAGCTTGAACCTGAACCTCTGAGAAACAGATAGTTCCGATAAAACTGTGCGTTCGGGCACCGACGGACATTTGATATGGCTAGAGCCATTGCCTTGATTCTATCTCTGTGTGTGAATTCTTCGCGTTACTACGATAAAAATTGAGGTTTACCCCATGTAGGGGGATATGACGTCAATTGAAAAAAAAAATCTTTTTAAAATTATTATTAAAGTAATTTTTAGTTTGTATATAATTGTCTCTAGTTAAAAAATATAGTTGACCACATAATAATATAAAACACTATAATTATTTTCAACACGTTGTATCACATTATTTTTCTTAATATTTTTATTCCGACCATAAATGATACATTTGTAGTTCTTGAAAAATTATGACACAAAGTTTTACTAATTACAAATTTAATTAAACCACTATCGTATTGAACTATTTTTCATAATCATAAATATGTAACTTCAAGAGCTTAACAACTGTTTATAGAGTTTAATATCAAGTTAGTTTTTTTTTGTATGTTTTGATTTAATGATTGCTTGGTCGCACATATTAAAAATGATATTTTTGATATTATTAAAAACTAAAATAATATGTACCAGTCTTAAAACATAAAATATCATTGAATACAATTGTAAAAGTCCATTTTTTGGAAAAAAATTTTATTCAAAATAACAAAATGATGATTTTAAAAGTGTATTCTACAATCTTAAAAGAGAAACTCATGGCCATTGTGAAGAATTTCCATGGAATATGGTACTATAACTTGCAATTTTTCGTCAGCTAAAGCATAGAAAACAAGATCTAGTAGTAGCCAAAACTAATTCCAAAGTTAGTTCCAAATAGTACCCAAAAATAAGAATCAAAAGCCAAACAGTGCCAAAGAAGAACATGAGCCAAACAAGGAATAGGAACAAGGAGACAAACAGTACCCAGGTTTGAACAAACCAGTACGGCCAAATAGCGCCAAAGAGTGTCAATACTAATACTGACGAGGTTGCCGTAGGTCAACGTGGTTGCCGGAGAGGTCACTGGAGGTTGGCGAGATTGCCAGAGATAGGTGAGGTCGCTGATGAGCTAGAAAAGGTCGTTGAAGGTTGGTTCCGAGACCAAAGGGTTGCCATCCGAGGCCAATGATGTGCATGTGAGACATGGTTCTGTTTTAATTTTGTGATGTTTATTCAACGTGTTGTTTATTGTTTTAAATTTCTTACAATAACATGTTTATATGTGTTTTATGCATGTTCAAGCTTTGATATGCATGCTGGGTTGGATCGCGGGACTGTTGGGTGTTGTGATGCAAAGCTGGAAAAAAAATTGGGTGGGCCTTATAAATATCAACCTTGGCTAGACATTTTGGGAGATATTTTGAGACTTGTATCTTGCTAACTAAGTTTCCTTCTTTGCAAACAAAACCTCCACATTCTCTCTAGTTTTTTAGGGGGTTCGAGTTTGGTTTTTGGCAATCTAATAGTGGATTCTTGTTATTCTTGCCGAGGGCTTCGTGTTCATCTGGGCAGAATCTCATTTTGACAACGTTCATTTTTTGTCGGAGTTTAAAGCATCGAGTTTTTAACTCAACGAAGTAAGATCATTGACTCTCATGTCTTAAAGGGCTGCAACGTGAAATTTTATGCGTTTTTACCATTTTAAAATGCATGTATGGTTGATTTATATTCTTAAACCATGTTTTGTTGGATGAAAAGGCTTTTAAAGTGTTTTACGATTTACTTTCGAAGTTGTTGGTCTTATGTGTGTCTATGGGTTTCAAAAAGGTGAGTTGTTTGGTTTGATTTGGGCTTATGTGGGAGGCTGTGAAGCATTTTCCATCTGTTAGGGCTTTTTCCTGAACGTTCAGTCAACTAAAGTGGGTAGTTCAGTCGATCGAACTCCCCGAGAGAGGGTTCGGTCGACTGAAGTGGGTGACTCAGTCGACTAACCTGGGACACTAAATTTTTTTTAAAATTCCAGTAGCCTTTTTCAGTCGACTAAATTGTGGTCTTCAGTCGACTGACTGAATGTTGGGGTTGTTTTTCTTGTTTTGGCAGGTTGTGATGTGACTTTGGAAGTTTTTTTAAAAATTTTGTTATCATTTTGCAGGGATGATGTTGTTTCCTAAAACGTGATGTTTGCTCATGGTTATGGGCTCGTACAGTCTGGTTGACGATGCATAATGAGGGGCTGCGGGTCTCACGGTGAAAGCCCGTGAAAATTCATGCATAATGAGGGGCTGCAATCCTATGGTGATAGCCTGTGAAGATGTATAATGAAGGACAGATTGTAGTCCTGCGGTGAAAGCCCGCGATGATGCATGTGTTGTATGTGAATATTAAAAAATTATTTTTGAGTCTCGTGTGAGTCGGGACATGCATAACATTCTGTTAGCATGCTTTATTTTTATTTCATGTTTAGTCTGTTTCCTTCTGGGCTTTGGCTCACGGTGTGGAATTTAAGAATATTTTTCAGGTGCTTTTAATTAACAGGTTGATCTGGAGGAGCCAGATGGGGTGAAAGATCTTTTAGTCTCATTTTGTTTTTTTTTTGGATAATGTAATATTTTACATGTTTATGGTGTTGAAACCATATGTTGTGAGTCTCGTGGAAATTATATTTAATGCATGCATGCCTTTTTTATCTTGAGAGTGAAACATCGGGGTGGGTGTTGTTTTCCACTTTAGTGTGATTTTTATCTTTTCTATAAAATGCCTTCTAAGATTTCGAAGTGTGGAAAATGTTTAAGTTTTGAAAAGATTCTATCTTTTCTCATGACCTAGGTTTGTGGTGTTATTAATGGTATTAGAGCTATAGGTTCGAATACCTAAGGGCTATGGAAAGAGGGTGCATCACCTTGTGAAGTTGATTACGTGTGGTTGATTGTATGTTTTTAGATATTTTGATAACATAAGCATGATCGCTTGTTGAGTATGAGGATGTTGTGTATACATGAGCATGGGGGTTGAATCTTAGGATTGATTAGTCTTGCCTTCAAGTGTTTGGATTAACAAACTTGGAAGCCAAGTTAAAAATGTGTTTAGCCAATGTATTTTCTAATAAGGAATCTAAGTAGGTTATCCAAATTGGCGTGTCACTCTTGTTGGTTCTTCTCGGTATGTGAGACGTGTTTGCACAATCGTTTATGGCTGAGTGTTAGCATGATTATGTAGTTAATGTTTATGTTAATGCGACGTACTGCATCTTATGTTCTATATTCCTTTCATATAGAAGTGATGTTTGTGTGAAGAGGACAAGGCCGTGGTTTGGGCCAAGGGAATATGCTAATCCCTAATGATGGAAATGTAAATGCTCCACAAGGACCGATAGACGCGATAGAGTTGCTGCGTGAGATGCTAGGCTCCATCCATCAATTAGCTGAGATTGCTAGGGGAAGGGAGAGAGTGCCCGAACTGAGGGCAACTGTTACAATGTGAGAGTTTTGGCGTCTTGACCCTCCTACCTTCGTTGGCGATCTCGATCCCATGGTAGCTATAGAATGTTTGGAACTTATTACCCAGGTTCTAGATACACTATAGATAGTTGAGGAAGATTTAAGTTTCTTTTGTCGCCTTCTAGCTGAGAGGTAAAGCTCATGAGTGGTGGAGCATTGCATTCCGTTGTTTCATCTGTTTTGGGGTTAGTGATGGACTCCTTGGGTAGTACGCTGTGTGTTGAGACTCCGGTTGATGCGAATGTGGTGTTGGGATGAGTTTGTAGATCCTGTGAGTTAGAGGTCGCCGTCTATTGTTTAGAGTTTGATTTCTTTAGTTTCGACATGACCATGTTTGACCTTATCTTAAGGATGGTTTGGTTGACCTCTTATCATGCCTATGTCGATTGTGATCGATGGAGTTCTTTTCTTTTTAACCTCGTAGCGAATTTTAGAGATAAAATTTCTTTAAGGGGGTAGAGTTGTGAGACCCGATTCTATTTTAATTTCGTGTTGTTTATTCAATGTGTTGTTTATTGTTTTACATTTCTTACACTAGCATGTTTATATGTGTTTTATGCATGTTCGAGTTTTGACATGCATGTTGGGTTGGATCTCGGGACTGTTGAGTGTTGTGGTGCAAAGTTGGAAAAAAAAAGTGGGTGGGCCCTATAAATATCAGCTTTGGCTAGATATTTTGGGGGATATTTTGAGACTTGTATCTTGCTTGCTAAGTTTCCTTCTCTGCAAACAAAACCTCCACCTTCTCTCTAGTTTTGTGGTTGGTTCGAGTTTGGTTTTTGACAATCGAATAGTGAATTTTTGTTATTCTTGCCGAGAGCTTCGTATTCATCTTGACGGAATCTCGTTTTGACAGCGTTCATTTTTTGTCGGAGTTTAAAGCATCGTGTTTTTTACTCAACGAAGTAAGATCCTTGACTCTCATGTCTTAAAGGGGTGCAACGTGAAATTTTATGCGTTTTTACCATTTTAAAATGCATGTATGGTTGATTTATATTCTTAAACCATGTTTTGGTTGATGAAAAGGCTTTTAAAGTGTTTTTACGATTTATTTTCGAAATTGTTGGTCTTATGTGTATGTGGGTTTCAAAAAGGTGAGTTGTTTGGTTTGATTTGGGCTTGTGTGGGAGGCTGTGAAGCATTTCCATCGGTTAGGGCTTTTTCCTGAACGTTCAGTCAACTAAAGTGGGTAGTTCAGTCGATCGAACTACCCGAGAGAAGGTTCAGCCGACTGAAGTGAGTGTTTCAATTGACTGACCTAGGACACTAGAAAATTCTTGAAATTCCAGTAGCCATTTTTAGCCAACTGAATGGTGGTCTTCAGTCGACTGACTTCCCGTTGGGGTTTTTTTTGGGCAAGTTGTAATGTGGCCTTAGAAGGGTTTTTTTTATTATTTTGTTGTCATTCTATAGGGATGACGTTGTTTCCAAAAACATGATATTTGCTCATGGTTATGGGATCGTAAACTCTGGTTGACGATGCATAATGAGGAGCTGCGGTCCTGCGGTAAAAACCCGTGAAGATTTATGCATAATGAGGGGCTGCGGTCCTGCGGTGAAAGCCAGTAAAGATTTATGCATAATGAGGGACTGTGATCCTATGGTGAAAGCCATGAAGATGTATAATGAGGGGCAAATTGTGGCCCTGCAATGAAAGCCCGTGAAGATGCATGCATTACATGTGTTGCATGTGAATATTACAAAATCGTTTTTGAGGCTCGTGTGAGTCGGGACATGCATAATATTCTGTTTGCATGCTTTGCTTTTATTTCATATTTAGTCTATTTTCTTCTAGGTTTTGACTCACCGTGTGGATTTGAAAACTTTTTTCTGGTATTTTTAATTAGCAGGTTGATCTGGAGGAGCTGGTTGGGGCTGAATATCTTTTAGTCTTTCTTTTGTTTCTTTTTGGATCATATAATGTTTTACATGTTTATGGTGTTGGAACCATGTATTGTAAGCCTTGTTGCAATTATATTTAATGCATGTATGTCTTTTTTATCTTGAGAGTAAAACATCGAGAGTAAAACATCGAGTTGGGTGTCCTTTCTATAAAATGCCTTTTGAGATTTCAAAGTGTGGAAAATGTTTAAGTTTTGAAAAAGGTTTTAGCTTTTCTCGTGACTCGAATTTGGGGCGTTACAGTGCAGATCTAGGGTTTTGGTCGAAGAAAGAGAAGGACCAGGCGACTGCAAAGAGGGACACTATTGCGAACTAGGGTTTTGGTCGGAGAAGGAGAAGGATCGGATGAAGTCGTCAGTGGTTGTTGGCGGCACAAGGAGAAGGGTCCGACAGAGGTTGTCGATGCTATTGCGAACTAGGGAGGTCAACTGCGACTGGTTTCTGAGGTGGAAAGAGAGATCAACTGCAATGGGTGTGACTGATTTTTGGCGATCTAGGATTTTTTGTTGCCAAGAGGGAAGGCGACGAAGGTGCAGGATGCTGCAACTGGTTTTTTGCATGAGGGAAGTGAGGTCGATGGCTTAGGCCTAGGGTTTGTAACCTGGCTTTGATACCATGTAAGAAATGATGAAGCTTGAAAGTATTATTGCAACATTTCAAAGGCTTAATTTACAATGGAAGAATACATCACATATATAGGTTATACAAATCTTAATAGTGTTAATAGACTAATTGGGAAACTAAATCGCAACAAAGAAAAAATATCAATAATAATAATATATTCTAACAACCTCAATAATAGAAAAACATCTCCAAATATATTCTCACAAAAAGATCGAGTGGTTGTATGGAGAAGTATTGAGGTCAAAGATGGGGATATTTTGGAAATTAAGGTATGTAAAAAAATAAAATGAAGTTTGTTGAGCGTGTGTAAGAAGGAGATGGGTGTATAAAGAGATTATGTGTGTGCAATTAGAAGCTCTTGTATTATTACTTCTCGGCACTAGTATTCCATGTATTTAGTTACTAACACTACTGCTTCACATTTTCAGTTAATCTTTATCATATTATTAAGACTTACAAGCAAATTGTGTGCACCAAATGGTAATATATATGCCGAAATCTATACTAGCATATGTACATGCATGCACATGAAAACACGCTCACATTCAATTGTTAGATATATATTACTTCATAGAAATATGATAACTATATAATATGAATTACTAAGTTAAATTCAATGAATGCAAGTAAATGAGTTCTACATTCAGTTGCTGAGAAAATGTAAATACAGAACAGCCACGAGAAAAGAAAATTACACAAACACCACTTATACTACGAGTGTGTATCATTTTTGTCACCCTGAATTAAAAACGTGTACATATAGACCCCTTAGTTATTCGATGATATCACTCTAATTCATTTCGTTAGCATTTCATTATATAAGCGTACAAATAGACTCCCTTAACTATTGGTTGGTATCACTCTAACCCCTTAGTTCAAGGGGAAAAGTGATACAATCGCATGCAAATAGACCTTCTTAACTATTTGATGGTATCACTCCAACCCCTTGGTTCAAGGAAAAAAGTGATACAATCTCATTGTTTAAGGGGTGTTCGCGTAATATTCCATTAACTTAGAAGATAGATGGGATTGGCGTGATACCATCGAATAGTTCGGGGGTCTGTTTGTACGCTTCTTTAGTTCAGGAGGGTAAAATGATACACGCTCATAATACCAGGAGTGTTCGTGAAGTTTCCCCTCACGAGAATCCTCTCAACCTAGCTTGTGGAAAGTACTTTGCTCGGTCTGATCTAAACACAAAATTCTCAAAAAAAATTCTTTTACTTAAAAAAGATTGAAAGAGAAAACCTTGAAACTAGGAGAAAGAAGTCAAACCCAATGTTCCCTTTTGGGTGCAGAGTAAACTCAGCAAAGAAAAGCGGAAGAAAAGGCAATAGAAGTTTGAATTTTATGTTTTGTGTTGTTTTGGGTGCATTAAATTTTATAACTACAAAATCTCAGCACAGCTAAGAAAAACATTCATATAATTTGGAACTGAAAGTAGATTTCTAACATACAAAAAGATTACAATATTTTCTTGCCACAATTCCAATATTTCTTTTTCCGGGTTACCAAATGGAACTCAAAGAAAAGGACTCCTGAGAAATTTACCTGACAACCGAGGGGGGAAAGCTTGAACTAGAACCTCTGAGAAACCAATTCTTCTGATAAAACTGTGAGTTCGGGCACTAAGGGACATTTGATATGGCCAGAGCCATTGCCTTGATCATATCTATGTGTGTGTGAATTTTTCATGTTACTGTGAGAAAATAGAGTTTACCGCATGTTGGGGGATATGGCGTCAATTGAAAAAAACATTCTTTTTAAAATTATTATTATTGTAATTTTTAGTTGGTATATAATTGACCCTAGGTAAAAAATATAGTTAACTATATAATAATATAAAACATTACAATAATCTTCAACACGTTATATCATATTATTTTTCTTAATATTTTTATTCAGAACATAAATGATACATTTATAGTTCTTGAGAAGTGATGATATAAAATTTTACAAATTACAAATTTAATTAAGCACGACCGTATTGAACTATTTTTCACACTTATAAATATGCAACTTCAGGAGCTTAACCACCGTTTTATAGAGTTTAAGTTAGATTTTTGTGTGTGTGTTTTGATTTAATGATTGGTTGGTCGCACATATTAAAAATGATATTTTTGATATTATTAAAAACTAAAATATTATGTACCGATTTTAGAACATAAAATGTCATCGAATACAATTGTAGAAGTCCATTTTTTGTTATTTTTTTGTCAAAATAAGAAAATGATGATTTAAAAAGTGTATTCTACAATTTTAAAAGAGAAACTCATGCCCATTGTGAAGAATTCCCATGCAATTTGGTACTATACCTTGCAATTTTTCATCAGTTAAACAACAGAAAGCAAGATCCAGTAGCATCCAAAACTAATTCCAAAGTTAATTCCAAATAGTACCCAAAATATAAGAACCAAAAGCCAAATAGTGCCAAAGAAGAACAAGAGCCAAAGAAGGAATAAGAACATGGCGCCAAATAGTACCTAGGTTTGAACAAACTAGTACTCCCAAATAGTATTAGACAGTGTCAATACTGATACTGGCGAGGTTACCGGAGGTCGGCAAGGTTGCTAGAGAGGTCATCGGAGGTCGACAAGATTGCCAGAGATCGGTGAGGTCGCCGATGAGCTAGAAGAAGTCGTCAGAGGTTGGTTCCAAGATCAAAGGGTTGTCATCCGAGGCCAATGGTGTTCAGATCTAGGGTTTTGATCGAAGAAGGAGAAGGACCAGACAACTACGCAAAGGGATACTGTTACGAACTAGGGTTTTGGTCAGAGAAGGAGAAGGGTTCGACGAAGTCGTCGATTGTTATCAATGGCGCAAAGGGAGGTCGACTGCGCAAGAGAGGTCGACGAAGTTGACAAAGTCGTCGATTGTTGTCGGCAGCACAAGGAGAAGGGTCCGACAGAGGTTGTCGATGCTGTTGCAAACTAGGGAGGTCAATTTCGACTAGTTTCTGATGAGGGAAGGGAGATCGACTGCGAATGGTGTGACTAATTTTTGGCGATCTAGGGTTTCGTGTTGCCAAGAGGGAAGGCAACGAAGATGCAAAATGCTGCGACTGGTTTTTTGCAGGAGGGAAGTGAGGTTGACGGCTTAGGGCTAGGGTTTGTAACCTTGCTTTGATGCCATGTAAAAAAAGATGAAGCCTAAAAGTATTATTGCAATTTTACAAAGACTTAATTTATAATGAAAAAATATATCAAATATATTGGTTATACAAATCCTAATAGTGGTAGTAGACTAACTAAGAAATTAAACCAAAATGATGGAAAAATATCGATAATAATGATAGTATATTCTGACAATCTCAATAATAGAAAAGCATCTCCAAATATATTCTCACAAAAAGATTGAGTGGGTGTATAAAGAAATCTTGATGTCAGAGATGCGGATACTTTGGAAATTAAGGTATGCAAAAAAATAAAATGAAGTTTGTTGAATGTGTGTAAAAAGGAGGTGGGCGTAGAAAGAGATTATGCGTGTGCATTTAGAAGCTCCCGTATTATTAGTTCTCGACACCAATGTTCCATGTATTTAGTTTCTAACAATACTGCTTCACGTTTTTAGTTAATCTTTCGTTTCAATTTTGAGTTCTTTATTTTTCTGAACTACTAACTCATTTTATCATATTGTTAAGACTTACAAGCAAATTGTCTGCACCGAATGCTAGTATATGTGCCAAAATCTATACTAGCATATGTATATGCATGCACATGAAAACACACTCACATTCAATTGTTAGATAATTGCAACTTCATAGAAATGAGACAAGTATATAATATGATTTATGAAGTTAAAATCAATGAATGCAAGTAAATGAGTTCTACATTCAAATGCTAAGAAAATGTAAATACAGAACAGCCCCGAAAAGAAAAAATTACACAAATACCCCTTATACTACGAGTGTGTATCATTTTATCTCCCTAAATTTAAAAAGTGTACAAATAGACCCCTTAACTATTTGATTGTATCACCCCAACCCCTTCTGTTAGCATTTCGTCAAATACGTGTACAAATAGACACCGTTAACTATTTGATGGTATCACTCTAACCCCTTGGTTCAGGGGGCTAAAGTGATACAATCTCATAGTTTAAGGAGTGCTCGTGTAATAATCCATTAACTTAGAAAATAGATGGAATTGGAGTGATACCATCGAATAGTTAAGAAGTCTATATGTACGCTTCTTTAGTATAGGAGAGTAAAATGATACACACTCATAGCATAAAGGGTGTTCGTTCAATTTTCTCCTAGAGAATCCACTCAACCTATCCTGTGGAAAGTATTTTGCCCTGTCTGATCTAAACACAAAATCATAAAAAAAAATTCTTTTACTTAAAATAGATTGAAAGAGAAAACTTTGAAACTAGGAGAAAAATGCCAAACCCAATGTTTCCTTTCGGGTGCAGAGTAAACTCAGCAAAGAAAAGGGGAATAACAGGCAATACAAGTTTGAATTTTATGTTTTGTGTTGTTTTGGGTACGTTAAATTTTAGAACTACAAAATCTCAGCTCAGCTAAGAAAATCATTCACATAATTTGGAACTGCAAGTAGGTTTCTTACATATAAAAAGGTTACAATATTTTCTTGTCACAATTCCAACATTTCTCTTTCCGGGTTACCAAAGGGAACTCAAAGAAAAGGATTCCTGAGAAATTTACCTGACAACCAAGGAGGGGAAGCTTGAACCAGAACCTCTGAGAAACCGATTCTTCCGATAAAACTGTGTTCGGGCAGTGGGGGACATTTGATATGGCCAGACCCATTGCTTTGATCCTATCTCTATGTGTGAATTCTTCGTGTTACTATGATAAAATGGAGGTTTACCCCATGTAGGGGGATACGGCTTCAATTGAACCCATCAAAATTTCTTTTTTAAATTATTATTATTTTAATTTTTAATTTGTATATAGTTGACTCCAGTTAAAAAATATAATTAATTATATAATAATGTAAAATAGTATAATTATCTTTAACACGTTATACCAAATTATTTTTTTAATATATTTATTCTGAATATAAATGATACATTTGTAGTTGTTAAAAAGTTATGACACAAAATTTTACAAATTATAAATTTAATTATATCACTATCGTATTGAACTATTTTTCACAATCATAAAATATGTAACGTCTAGAGTTTAACAATCGTTTTATAGAGTTTACTATCAAGTTAGTTTTTTTTGTATATTTTGATTTAATGATTATTTGGTCGCACATATTAGGAATGATATTTTTGATATTATTAAAAATTAAAACATTATATACCGATTTTAAAATATAAAATGTCATCGAATGCAATTGTAAAAGTTTATTTCTTTCTAATTTTTTTGTCAAAATAACCAAATAATGATTTTAAAAGTGTATTATACTTATTAATTAATACGTGTAATTTGATTTATAGTATTCTAATTGTCACGCCCTAAACTCTGGGTCACATAAAACACCAATAAACAACGAAACATAACGCCCAACTCGAGAATATACTCTCAATATAAAACATACATGCATTGTATATAACCGCCAAAAGGCTTACATAACACGGTTCCAACACCGAAAAAACATATAAACATACTTGATATGGAGAGAACAAAAGAGAAGACTACAGATATTCTGCCTCTTCAGCAACCCCGAATTAACCTGCGTGACCGATACTTGAAAAATATTTCAAATCCCACACCATGAGCAAAAGCTCAGCAGAAACTAGATAGAACATAAGATATAAGATAAACATGCTAGGAAAACGAGGTGCAGTTTTTGATTCTCTTTCAAGCCATTAAAATAATTTTTCACAAGCAACGGAAAAACGAGGATAAGAACTATTTTTGACTCACACAAGCCTTGAAAATGATTCTTTTGTGTTACGACTCCCTCAGGTCATAAACAACAATTTAAATTGGTTTATCCATCTCGATATGCATTTCATGCAATCCATGCATCTTCTCGAACTTTCACCGAAGGACCGCAGCCCCCGTATGCATCGTTAGCCAAAACTAACTTGTACAACCCACGCAATGCATGTCACCCATGCAACTCAACACATGCCACCCGTGCATGCAACCCGTGGAACACACGCAACGCACGCAACCTGTGCAACACACACAACACATGTATCTTCTCGGGTTTTCACCGAAGGACCAATATCTGCTTTCACCGAAGGACCAATATTTGCCATATCTAATGCATTGTCGACCAGAGTCAACATATATCTTCACGGACTTTCACCGTAGGACCAATATCCACCCTCAATAATGCATCTTTACGGACTTTCACTGAGGGACCACTATCTGCCCCACGTATGCAGCTTTACGGACTTTCATCGAGGGACCACTATTCGCCTCACATATGATTGTATAACCAGGGTTTTAATGCATAATTCCATGTACAACATTACGTTTCACAAACCACGTCACATGCTACACACGCAACCCACATTACACGTACGACATCAAAATCATGTAATCCATCTACATAATTCATACTTAAAGAAACTAGAGTTATAATGCACATAGTCATGTATAATTACACATCATGACACCACTCGTCACATAACTCGACATCCACTCACATGGATAACCAACAACCCACAGAACCGAAACCTAACCCAAAAGCCAATACCGCTCAAGTGCTCGAGCGCTCAAGTGCTCGAGCGCTCAACTGCCACTCGAGCAGTCCCCTATCGATATACATCTCTATCACACCACCACTCGAGCCGTCATCGCTGGGTAAAAACCCAAACGAAGAAATGAAACCAGGTCTTACACCCACCCAAAGACCAACTCCAAACCACTTACAAAATGGTTTTCACCAAAACCCAGTCTTTTTCCAAAACCCCTTTTTTAGGAAAAGAACCACGGGCCCAAACACTCCCCGCACCCAACTATGCACAAACACCACTCACACACACGCGCACCAATGCCACACTAGAACAACCCACGTCATCCCCAAGGACGACAACAAACAACAAACCATCACGGCCCCTCCATAACCAATCGAAACAAAAAATGACTAACACTCATTTTCATGATTTCAGTCAATAGAACCCCATTATTCCATTGACTAAGAGCCTCTAGAGGAGAGCCAGTCACAACACATCACAACCTAGACCAACACACACCCAACATGGCCAACACGGACCCACTCACGTCCAATGCAAAGCCACGATGCCCACACGTGCCCTACACAAACTCACGACACCCACACGCGTCCAACACAAACCCACGACGCCCACATGGGCCCAACACAAGCCCATGACGCTCACAAGCGCCCAACACAAGCCCACGATGCCCCAAGAAACAAAAAACTTGATAAAAAGGCCAACAAGGATGAAAAATAACATTTTCTCAAACATTTGGCCCAAAACAGATGAAAAATGGTTAAGAAATTTTGACATACCCTTACTATTTTGATCATAACTTTTTTCATAAAAAGAATTTTGTTGTGAGAGAGGTGTCATTGGAAAGAAGACTTCTGGGGCTTCCATTTGAGTATAAGAATGACCCAATTCTGAGTCCGAATGGGGGAGATATGATAAAAAAAAATGGTTTTGGGTAGCTAGTTCACTCGAGCGGACGTCAGGTGCTCGAGCGAGCTATCACCCGAGAAAACTCCAAAATTTCCCTGCTTTTGATTTCCAAGCCCCAAACTCTCAAACACTCACTATGATGCTTCAAAGGACACATAAACCTACCAACGCGCATATATTTAACACCCACAGACATACACGAGCCCCAAACATGAAGAACCACCGAATGAAAAGCCTCAAAACTAGGTTCACCCAACCGAAACAACACAAAATGCCTTTTTAAATCAAAACCCGATCTTTTTGAAACATAAACCAATTTCATGCATTTTTAATCGATAAAAACACACACGATTACACGTAACACCCTTATAAATTATGAGAGTCTAGGATCCTGCCTCGTTGAGTTAAAAACTCGACGCTTGGATCCACGTGCAAAACCAAACTTCGCTGGGATAAAATTCTGCCCGGATGAACGCGTAGCCCACCGTGCCAATAGTAAGGATCCACTGTTTGATCGTCAAAAATCGAGTCCCGGGCTCCCGAGAAGTTAGAGAGAAGGTAGAGAGAAAAAGAGAAACTTAGCTTGTAAATTTTGAAAAAATATCTTTTGAAAATATCTAACGCGAGATATTTATAGGTCACGAAAATATCTTCTTTTTTTTAAACCCGCATCACAGCGCCCAATGACCCTAGGATCTAACCCCGCATGCATATCTAAACCTAAACATGCATCAAAAGGCATATAAAGATGCAGCAACTAAAACACTAAACGCGCATTGAAAAACACCAAAAACGAAAACGGGTTAGGGTCCCACACTAATAATAGATAATTAATTATTAATTAATATAAAAATTATTATTTTACTAAATAAATAAAATTTTAAATTTTAAATGACTCCATCAATAAAAATTTCTAGAGTCACCACTGCACTAGGTTGCGGGCTTTGAATTTCAATGCTCAATTCACAATTGTCTATGGCTACTCGCAACATAGTTTTTAAAAAATCATTTAAACTGCAAGAGAAATTATAGTTGTCGATTAAACGTTCAAGTAAGCTCTGGTTCGTGTGGCCTAATGGATAAGGTGCTCACCTCCGGAGCAGGAGATTGTGGGTTCGAGTCCTTTCGTGGACGTTTTTGAAGGAAAATTTATACTAATATATTTATACTATTATGCTATTCTCAAAACACCCTTGTAAAAAGTAGGCATGAACATTTTTGAATTAGAGAGTTATGATAATTGGTTAATTTTTGACAAAAAATTAAAACTGATATGATTCGATAATACATTTATTAAATAGATTGAGTTAGTGTAGAACTCAAAAATGACCTATTTAATCCGTTTAATTTTTTTGTAATTTTTTTTTCTATAAGTTGTTTTGACTGTGGAGTTTTTCGTGCATGGATTCATGCTGTATTTCTATTTTTTGAACTATTTAAAGAATGTTTGGAGTTTTTTATTTCTGTAATTTTATGACTAAAAATATAAAGTTGTTATTGAATAAATTGTTAAATAAATTATTAAAAAGGTTAATCTGTTTATAAACAAACAGTGTTAGTGCTAAAATAAGTAACACATTTAGATTCTATTCGTTTCAATGTAAAATATTTTTATAAAAATTGTATTTTTCTAATTTTAATTTTTAGTGTTCGGTTGACACATGAAAATATTTCTAAAATAATTTTTTTATTGTTAGATTAAAATAAAATATTTTCCACAACGAAGTTATGAAAAATATCTGGATCTGGTTCGATGCCCCATCGAGTTTCGTTACTGTTTGGGACAGCTTTTCCTTTGAATTTTTTGTGACTTTTTTTCATCTTTTCTATTTTATTTTAATGTTTTGGTCTATATTTTTTACTCTTTCAATTAGTCATAATAAAACAAATATAAAAGTATAACAATTTTAGCTAGAGTTGAGAAAACCTCGCTAAAGACAAAAAAAAGTCTTAAAATGACTTCTTAAGGCTTTTTTGCCTTATATGAACTATTTTTTTTAATCTTTTTTTACTTTTCTGCTTTCCTCGTAATGAGAAAATTTTTAAAAAATATCATTGTTTGAATTAAAAATAAAAAAAACAATTTACTACAAACGAAAAAGCCTTAAAGTGACTTTTTAAAGCTTTTATTCATTTTATATGAATTTTTAAAATAATTTTTTGATCATATTTTTATTTTTTTTATTTTTCATAACGAGAAAAATCTAAAAAATATCATTATTGGAACTAATGTAAAAGTTTTTAACTAGACACCAAAATAATCACATAAAAATGCCTTTAAAAAAAGCTATCCTAAATAGCAGTTACAACTGCCGATGATTAATTTGTTTTCGTTATTGAAATCGATACAAAAAAATCTAAAAATTTGAGAAGGGCTAGACTCTAGACATCTCTTAAAAAAATAAAAAATAACTTATTTATATAAAGAAAAACAATTTCATCTTATGATGTAAAATATTTAATTTAAAAAATTATTTTACTTACTTTTTGTTAATCGAACAGTGAATAATAAAATATTTTACGTTGAAAAGGAACAAAACCTTATTCTAATATAACACGACACAATATGACACTTGCGCCTCGTAAAAAGAACCTTACATTAACTGTAAGGGTTGGAAAATAAAAAGCAAAACTCACTGTGCGAGACCCTGACCCATTTTCTTTTTTGGCATTTTTTGATGCGTGTTTTTCGTTTTTGATTTCACATTTTTATATGGTTTTGATGCATATCGGGGTTATATATGCATGCGGGGTTGGTTCTCGGGATCGTGGGGTGTTGCGGTGTAAATTTTAAAAATTTTAAAAAGAAAGATATTTTAGAGGCATATAAATAACTGGAATTAGATATTTTTAAAAGATATTTTCAAAACTTCTCCGCTAAGTTTCCTCTATTTTCTCTCTGCCTTCTCTCTAACTTCTCGGGGGCCCGGGGCTCAGTTTTCGACAATCCAACAGCGGATCCTTGCTATTGGCATCGTAGTTTATGCATCCATCTAGACGAAATTTTATTCCAACGAAACTTGGTTTTGCACGTGGTTCGAGACGTCGAGTTTTTAATTCACCGAGATAGGATCCTAGATTCTCATGTCTTATAAGGGTGTTACGTGTAATCATGAGTGTTTTTACTGGTTAGGTTGCGTGAGATCTGATTTTGTTTAAAAGTTAGATTTTGAGTTAAAAAACCATTTTACATCAATTTCGGTGGATGAAATCGGGTGTCAGGTGTTTCTTTTGAGGTCTTGGTGTTAGGCCTGGGTGTGTGTATGTCTGAGGGTGTTAGATGCGTGTTTGGATGCATTGAATTGAGATTTGGAGAGCTAAACCCGTAGCTCGAAAAACTATTTCTACCTCAGCCCAATCGATTGGATCGAGGGATCAGTCGACTGGATCATAGGTTCTTGGGTTCAGTCGACTGGACCGCGAGGGTCAGTCGATTGGACAGTGTGTTTGAACATTTTTGGCGAGATTCTAGTGTGTTGTTTGGGTCACCTGGAGAGGGGTCTAGTTAACTGGACCTGGGCTGTTTTATGTGGTTGATTGGTGGTTGGTTTTCTTGGTTTTTAATTGGTTTCCAACGGTATTCAATTGATTAGTTATGGGATTAATTAACTGAAATACTATTGGATTCTTTTTGGGGTATGGTTGGTTGTGTGGTGGCTTCGGGAGTCGTGTCGTGACTTTGGGTGTTGGTTTAGATGCCGTCCTCGGGATTGACGTGCATTGTTCGATTGGGATTTAACGATTAGGTGCGTGGTGTTTGTTCTTCGTTGAATGTGGGGCGTGTTTGGGACCGTGGCACATTTGGAGAAAAGGTGGTGTTTGTGACCTCATGGTTCAAGGGGTTTAGCGTGAGCCTTCGGTTTAGGCATGGTTTTGTGGTTGGTTAGTTGTCCATGTGAGTGGATGTCGGGTTATGTGGCGGGTGGCGTCATGATGTGAGATTATATGGCTATGCGCGTTTATAACTGGCTTTGTGCATTTATAACTTTAGTTTATTTATGTACGAATTATGTAAGTGAATTACATTATTTTGGTATCGTTACGTGTAACGTGGTTTATGCTTTAAAATTATGAGTTTTATAGGTATGTTTGTGTGGGCTCTAAGGAGTGGATTAATGTGATGCATGTTGCATAGGTTGCAAGTGTTGTGAGAGTCGCGTGTGTAGCATGTGACGTGATTTGTAAAACGTAGTGCAGTACGTGACTTTATGCATTTAAACTATGGTTTATTTATGCATAGAGGTGTTCAGTGTTATCCTGTTGATTTGGTGTTATCGCGTAAGTTGCGGTTTTATCCTGTAGTATACGATTTTATCCTGTGGCTGATGGTTTTATCCTGTGGTCGGTGGGTTTTTTTCGTGGCTTATGGTGTTATCCAGTGGTATACGGTTTTATCCCGAGCTTTGCGATTTTACCCCGTGGTCTATGGTTTTACCCCGTAGTATACAGGTTTATCCCAGAAATGTGTGTTTGAGTACGGATCTTTATTTCAGTATTAGGACTGTGGTTGTGGCGTGTGAGGGCCAGTTATATGTATCATGGATTGCATGCACTGCATTATGGGACAGATAAAACCAATTTCAAATTGTTTTTAAGATTCGTGTGAGTCACGATCTAAAAATCATTTTCCAACTGTTTTCAGGGCTCCTGTGAGTCTAAATGTTTTATTATCCTCGCTTTCCCGTTTGCATGTGAAAATTGTTTCAATGGCTTGAAAGAGAGTCTAAAACTGCACCTCATTTTCCTTGCATGTTTAGCTTATCTTACATGTGTTGTCTAGTATCTGTTGAGCTTTGGCTTACGGTGTGGGATTTAAAATATTTTTTAGGTACCGTTCACGCAGGTTGATTCGGGGTTGGCTGGAGAGGCGGAAGAGCTGCAGTCTTCCTTTTTTTCTTTCTGTTTCATGAATGTTTACATGTTTTCTCGGTGTTGGAACCGTGTAATATAAGCCGTTTGGCAATTATATACAATGCATGTATGTTTTATGTTGAGAGTGTATTCTCGAGTTGGGTGTTATGTTTAGTTGCTTATGGGTTTTCACGTGACCCGGAGTTTGGGGCGTGACACACTGTTTTTATCATTACCCAAACCCGGGGTCTCACTCTCAAGATAAAAGTCATACATGCATTAATATATCGTCCTCGGGCTTATATCACAGGGTTCCAAAACTAAAAAACACTTATACAACATTAAATGTTCCAAAAAGAATGAAAAGGAAGACTATAGATCTCCGGCTCCATCTGGCTCCTTTAGATCAACCCGTGTGATCATATGCACCTGAAAATTGTTTTCAAATCCCACATAGTGAGCTAAAGCCCAGCAGAAACTAGACAAATATGCAATAAAAGCTAAACATGCTAGCAGAATAATATGAATGTTACGACTCTCTTGAGCTTCGAAAATGATTTTTCATGATCAAAACAAGATTCGAAAAGAGATGCAAATTTTGACTCACACGAGCCTCGAAACATTGCGAGAAAGGAAACATATGCAACACATATAGCCCACGCAACACATACAGCACATACAATCCGTGCAACACACGTAACACATGTAACCTGTGCGACACACGCAACACATGCAACACGGATCTTCAAAACCACTTTTTCGTCCCTCATTATACTTCTTCAGGACCACTTTTTCGTCCATCATATGCATGTTTAAAACCAGAGTTTTAATGCACAAAATCATGTACGGACACCATGTTTCATATCACAACGTCATCCATTGTAAGACCTCGACCCGTTTCATTTTTGAAATATTTAAGTGTTGATGGTGTTAGAGTTAACATTTAACCTTGGTGATGTTTTAGGTGCATATTTGGGCCTATGCGTAGACACCAAAACAGTTTCTTAAAATTATAGTAGTGATTCAGTCGACTGACTAGATAGTATGGTGATTAAGTCGACTGACTTGGAGGGTTCAATTGATTGACTTGGGGCGGTGATGAGTTTTTGGGTTTTTTATTAGCTTTTTAGTCGACTGACTTGGTGGGTTCGGTCAACTGACTTTCTGTGCAGGGTTGAGCCTATAAATATCAACCTTATGTTAGATATTATGAAACTTTAGCTTCCAGAACAAGTATTTTTTTGTTTCCTCCACCTTCTCTTTAGTTTTTGGTGGGCATGGGGCTCAATTTTTGATGATCAAATAGCGGATTCTTAGTATCTATGCTGGGGGCTTCATGTTCATCCGGACAGAATCTCGTTTCGTCGAGGTTTATTTTTTGAGGTGTCGAGTTTTTAACTCAACGAGGTAGGATTCTAGACTCTTATGTCTTAAAAGGGTGCTGTGTGCAATATTATGTGTTTTTACTATTTTAAAATGCATGAAAAGTAAATTTTGGTGTTTAAACCATGTTTGGTTGGATGAAATGTCTTTTAAAGTATTTTTTTGTGGTTTATTCCATGTTGTTGGACGCGTGGATGTCCGTGATTTTCAAAAGGAGATTTGAAAACGAATAGATTTATGTGACATCTTGAAAATCATTTTTATAGGATTGGAGATAACCTTTGGGGTTGAGCTTGGATTTTAATATGTGGTTGAGATGGGGGTTTATCTTAATGGATTTGTGAATACTACGTTGGTATGTATATAGATATTTAGTACATGGCTATATGCGTACTTATATATGTTGAATCATGCAAAGATCTGCATATTAAGGCAAGTGATTGTCCCGCGGTGAAAGACCGCAAAGAACTGCATATTAGGGCAAGTGATTGTTCCGCGATGAAAAACCACGAAGAATCTGTTGATTGGGTTAGTATTATTTCACGATGAAAGACCGTGAAAGAGAATTACATGCATATGAACATTATTGTGTATGCTTACCATATTGTCGGACATTGTTAGATGTCGAGAGACGACGGAAAAACTTATAGTTTTGAGAAGTAAAACCATTTTCTTTAACTGTTGACATTATTGGCATTACATGAAATGTGTTATTTTGAGGATGGAAAACCGTTTTAAGGCTCGTGTGAGTCAGATGAAAAAGTGTGGTTTAGTGAAATTAAATTGTTTTCGAGGCTTGTGTGAGTCGGAATATTCATATTATTCATGTTATCATGTTTTGCTTTTGAATTCATGCTAGTATATTTTCTATTGGACTTTGGCTCACGTTGTGGAATTTGTTCAAACTTTTTTTAAGTGGGCGTGGTCACGTAAGTTGATCTTGAGGTACCGAGAGGTGGTTGACGACAAAGCTCTTTTGTTTTGTCCTTGTTAGGTAGTTTGTACCGTTTTCATATGGATCATGTTTGGATGTAACATGTTTTCAATTTGAAAGCATGTGTAATGTAATTCTTATGGCCGTGGAGCCCATGTATGCATGATTTATGTTTTCGAGAGAGACCATATGGGTTGGTTATTATTTTTCGTAATTTCTTATTACGATTTTCGTTGATTGGTTCAACGTTTTATAAAAACGTTTTCATTTGGTTTATGCTTCATATAAACTCTTGTACATCGAGGGAGATTTTGGAATGACTTATGCTTCTTTTTAAAAGTTGTTTTTTTTAATCCAAAATGTGTATTCTGTTTTAAAGGTTTGGCTTTTGGGGCCGTGATCCTAGCTTCTTGGGCTACTCTTTTAAATTAAATAA
The DNA here is from genome assembly GCA_034768845.1 of Heliamphora exappendiculata. Classification (NCBI taxonomy): domain Eukaryota; kingdom Viridiplantae; phylum Streptophyta; class Magnoliopsida; order Ericales; family Sarraceniaceae; genus Heliamphora; species Heliamphora exappendiculata. The sequence continues at coordinate 40,111 of JAOTRH010430338.1, read as the reverse complement.
ACCCTTGGTAGTGCGTTTTACAAAGATTTTAACCTCGTTTTGGCGTTATGATTTTTGACCCGTTTGTGTTTGGGCGATTTTGGTGGATTATGGTATCCCAAAACGGTTGTTCATGGACTTTACGTCTGACCCAAAGTTTGAGACGTGACAACTTGGTATCAAAACTCTGTATTCAAATACCTAAGAGCCGTGAGAAGATGGTGCATCACCTTGTGAGGATAATTGCGTGTGCTTGATTGTATGTGTTTAAGTGTTAATTATTTTTATAACGAGAGCATGGTAGTTTGTTGAGCATGATAGCTTGTTGAGCATGTGGATGTTGTATATATGTGAGTATGGGTGTTGGACCTTAAGATTTATTAGTCTTGTCTTTGGGCGTTGGGATTAACAAATTTGAAAGCTAAGTTAGAAATGCATTTGGCCGATGTGTTTGCATAATCATTATGGCTATGTGTTTGCATGATTATGTATTTTTTGTTAGAAATAACATGATAGGTCAACCTTAGGTTGTTGTGTTCTATATTTCTTTTATATGTGAACTGCGTAACCTTGGAGAGGGTGAGGCCGTGGTTTGGGTCTTGGATGTGCGACTCGATTGTAGTTGGTTGCTGAAAGGTAAGGTTATGGGTTGAGTGTCGATCGCTTGGTGCGTAGTAAAACTCGTTGGTGAGTTGGGGCTAACTGCATGAGGTTAGCCTTGGTTGGTAAACTATTGAGTGATAGTATGAGCAGAGTTTTGTTCGGGTGCAGTTAAAGCATGGTTAGTGGCTTGGTTTTGGTAGCTGGCTCCTCTTGAGAGTATGTTATTAGAAGTTCAAGTCGTGTTATGGATGGCCTGGTGAGTAGAGGAAATGGGGTGTCGGAGACCCTGGAGAATCATTGTTATGATTAGATTTATGGATAGTGGTAATCTCTTTCGCTTAAGGTTTGGTATACGTGGTTTTGGCCGTGTGACGAATTAAGTACATCGTAAGCCATACTATGTCAAGAGTCGTGTACTCAGTATGGGGTATTGACAAGAACATAGTGGATGAGAGCGTGGTAATCCTTGGTTGGGTGTATGTTGAGATGGCAGAACGTAAGTGATTCTGGAAATATCCTTTGCTAACGGAGTGTTGTTGGTAGTCAGAGTAATGCCTGATGACTTGGGCGTTGTATACCTTATTAAGGTTTGAGAACTGAGTTACGAATGAGTAAGCACGAGGATATGAGGACGAGTATGAGTTACAGATATGCTGGGATGAGCATGGGTCCCGGCGGTGTTGGAATGTAAGGGTTTGGGTTACGGTTCTAACATGCGACGAGTATTAAGTTTGTGGGATTCTTACAAGAATATAGGTCCATGGTTTGGTCGTTATCTACGTGATTAGGAGATCATGTTTAGAAACTCTGCTGGGTGCATGAGGTTTGAAAGGATCGTAGAAGGGTTCGATAGTGTGATTGGCTTAGTGCTGAGACGGCGTATCCTGAGTGTGATATGTTTGGAGATTGTTTGTGTTTGACCTAAGGTTTAGAGGTGGGTATATTGTTGGCCCATGAAAACAAAGTATGGAGTAATAAGATTTAGCAGTGTACTGTGAGGTTCAAGTGGCCTATGGCGATATGCGAGAACTAGGGGTTAAGATATCTATGATCGATGTGTGCTCGGAGAGTGGAAGTGCGAATGGTGTATGTGCGAGTTAAATTAGTGAAGTGTAACCTTGTGAAGTGAGGTCTTGGCGCGATGGAAATGTTAACGTGTGTCTCCGTGTGTGACTGGTAACAAGCTTGTGGTCCTATAGGACGTGTTGTACATGTTATGAGGATTGATGGTATTCATATGTGTGCGAATGAGGTTAGAGAGTTGAGAGCTTGGTGTAGCGAATGATCTGAGTATCGTGATCAGGGTCGACGACAGCTGTGTGACTGTGGTCGGTGTGGCCTCAATGTAAGATTTGCAGGGTAAGTGTTGATGGGTACTGGGAGTACGCTGAGATTGAGTAATGGTTTCTTGTAGACCCTTTTCTTTTCTCTGGACGGAGAGAGAGTTTCCTTGTAGACGGTTATCTGGTGTGAGTTGTTTCATCTTGGTTAAATGTAGATGCAGGGATCTTGACTTATTCAAATTTGGTTGTGTTATGAGATTGTGAAAATCTCTATGGATTTTGTATCCGTGTTGTGATCCTTGGAGTTGTTCCTCGAAAACTTATATCACCGTAATCGGGTGATTGTGAGACTAATTCTTCGTGGTATCAATGGGTGGTTGATGAGTATATGCGTTTAAATGTTGTGCATGGTAGTGTGCTTTCCTAGATGTATAATGTCTATGTGTGTGACCTAGGATCCGATTGCTCCAGCGGTTGAGGATCGTAAGGAAATTTTCATGACTGGGTTAGTATTGTCCTGTGGTGGAAGACGGTAAAAGAGTATATATGAGTGTGGTAAACATAGTAGGTCGTGGTAACCTAGTCAGAGTATGACTTTTGATGTATGATGGTTGAACCATTTGGGCTGTGTTCCCTGTGAGGTCAGGTTGGTTGACCAGGAATGCTTGTGCTTGCCCTTGTTGACGAGGGAGTTAGTGTTGAGATGTTGAGTTCTTTCTTGCAGTGATCAGCTGAGGATCGCAAACCGTTGTGTGCGGCTTGTTCTGGATTGTATGGGTATGATTGTACTTCTAGCTCTTGGCAAAGTGGGAATTTTGTCAGAATCGTGCGGTTGGAATATTCACATAGTGGGTTTTTGATAGACTTTTGTGAGTCTGGATTTGTGTTTCGTTTGGGACTTGGAACTACCCAGAGTTCTTAAAGTCGAAGAGTGGTCGTTGACTGTGGTAAGTATTGTGTTTTGGCATAACCGTTTGTTCGGATGGTGGTCCTGAGAGTATGGTAAAGTATGAGTCAGGAAGAATTCAATGTTTGAGAAGCCTTGGTTAGCATGGCCTGTCCGGACCGACGTGATTGTTTGGTTTGGAACGGAAGGGCTGTGATGAATTTTGTATATGAGGAAATTTCCATGTGTAAGACGCAAGTCTTGGTTGGTTACTTGACGGATAAGTCTTGGGTTCGAATATTCTACTATTGTGGACTCAAGAGATTGATGCATGTGTTATGAGTTTGGGGTTGGGTGGCGTTGGAATTTGGAGGTTTTTGGTAGTTCAAAAATTAAAGAATTCAAAGGATGTTTGAAATTTTTGAATAGCTTGAAACCCAATTTTTGAAAATCCCTTTTTTGTTGAAAATAGAGTCATCACTTGATTTTTGAGAAACCAAGAAAAAATAAAATTGGCTACTGATCTTTAAAACATTTAAGTAGAGAAAAAGAGTTTGGGAGCTAAGGTATGAATCGAGAAAAGTGTTAGGCACCCTGTTTGCCCAACCGTGAGATTGACCTATACTAATCATCATTGGTTCTTAATAAGATTTATCAAATACTTGCAAATATAAAAAAAAATAGAGCCAAAGAGAGAACATCCCAAAATCAAATAAAAAAATACATAACATATGTATATAGAACATCAAATCAAAGCAACTAAAGAAACAAAATTGTAAATCTTACAGTATGCAATTTCTAACTAAATGATACAAAGAGCACACCCACATGGAATGATTCAATCAAGAAAAAAACCAAAATATGCTAAAACTCATTAAAACTAAATTATGCTAAAAATGGACATGAACATTGCTAACAATATTATCAAAATTTTAAACTATTTTAAATATGCTTTCAAATAAAATAAACAAAACATTCACTAATTTTAATAGAAAACAATAAAACTTGATAACAAACATTTTTTGTATATACAACAAGAGAATACCTAAAGATAAAGAGAAAAAGAAAATAAAAGAGAAGTTTACTAAAGAAAATTAAGCTAAAATAAAAAGGTTAGAAAATGTTACGAAACTAATAAAAGAAAATTTAACTATTCATATTTTATATTTTAAGCAAAACAAAAAAAAATAAAAGAAAAAAAAATAAAAGAGAATTAAACTACTATAAGAAATGAAAATTACACTTAAAGATGAAAACTAGTTTAGAAAACTTTTTGTGATTTTTTGAGTTTAACAAAATAAAAGAAAAATAAAATAAAATAAGTACTATGAAAAAAAATAAAGCTAATGTTAAAAGAAAAATAAGATGAAACATTACATGAAAAATAAAAATAGTAATAAAAAGAAAAGAAAAGAAAAGAAAATGCTAATAAAGGAAACTACACTAATATTAAAAGAAAAGAAAAGAAACGAGAAAAAAATAAATGCTAATAAAAGAATATTAAACTAAAGCTAAAAGACAAGAAAAATAAAATAAAATAAAAAAATAAATGCCAATAAAAAAATTTTAAACTAAAGGAACATTAAACTAATATTAAATAAAAGAATAAAAAAATAAGATAAAATGTATTGCTATTAAAGAAACTAACATAAAAATGAAAGAAATTAAGTACAACTATTTAATTATCAAATATGAATATAGTTTTGACAACTATATCCATATAAATGTAAGTGCATTATTACAACAATTTACAACATTAACAAGTTATAACTGTCAAAACATATTAGCACCAAATTAATGATTCAACGAAGGTGATAATGTGCTAAAGACGAAATAGAAATAAAATAACCACTAAGAACTTTAGAAGAAATAGTCTAACTATATTAAACAATTATACATATTTTACAACAAACTACATTGCAAATACGAAATTGACTATAAATGAAATCGAAAAATTTGAAATAAAAGTTAGCCCAATCACTCTAAGAGAGAGAAAATGGAGTTAGAAAGATCGGAGATCCAAGCAAAGTATCTGGATCGCTAAAGAATCCTCGAGTCGGGGAGTGGTGATGGGAAATTCGATCATTGGGTGATGATCCAAGCTAGAACTTTGGAATCGGGGGTTCGACTCTCGGTACTTTGGCAGGGTTTTGGCGTCAGGGCACGAAATTGCTTGACAACTCGGCAGAACTTCTCTCACTAAACTTCTCTCCTTCTCTCCTTAAAATGTACTAGGGGGTATGATATTTATAGAATTCTTCAACCAATAAAATGTTGGCACACTTTGGGATACGTTAGGGTTTTTAAAGGTAGCGGTTGCCACTATGCAAGTTGGTGGTCGCCAGGTTAGAGTTAGCGGTTGCTACTTCAGGAAAGTTTCCACAAGCTTTTTATGGCGGTCGCCATTATGCAAGTTAGCAGTCGTCAGGTTGGAGTTGGTGGTCGTCGGGCATGGACATGCGGTCGCCACAAAAAGTGGAAGCTTCCAAGAGGTTCTATTGGCAGTCGCCACAATGAACATGGTGACCCCAATGTTCTAACATGGGGATTCAATGATGATTTCACTGGTTTGAAGGTTTTGACCATTAAGTTCAAATACCGAGCTTGGATTATTTTTCGAAGATCGTACTGAAGCACCATTCTAATTGCTTTCATCATCGGATTCACTTAAGATTAGGCATGGTCAAATTGGGGTTTCTACAGGTTGATGTTGGATGACGGTCATCCTGTTTGCATTGTTGGATGACAGTGATCATGCTTGATTTGTCAGATGACCGCGATCATGTTTGATTTGAGGTTGATCTATAGATTGGGTATCAGTGATTTGATGGTGAGACATTGAGTTGTGTAGTGATGTGCGGTTGCACGGGAGACATGATTAGATTTTTGTAGGTTATTGGATACCTAAGAGAAGTTCTATATGCATGGTATGTCTGGTCTAAGTGACTCGTTGGGGTCATGTGACTTTATGGTTGTGATGCTGGATTGGTTTTCAGTTGTGTGAAATCTTGTCTAGGATAATGGTGTATCACCTAGTGTTTCTCTATGGTGAGAATTTTGATTCGTGAGAGAAGGTTGAATAGAGAATGAAGGTTTAGATGAAGTGCGTTCTTTGGTATGCCAGGTGAATTAAGTGAGCTTTTCTCTGGAATTGGGTATTCGTGTTGTTGCCCGTGGATGGGCGTCGTGTCAGCTACGTGATGGCATTCTTAGCATTAGCAGGGTAGCGATGCGGTATGAAAGTGGGTGGTTATCAGGTGATCATCAAAATTTAAGTAAGGTTTGTGCGTAGAGCATGTGACTTTGCGTGACTGGTGTCAGGGTTCGACGCCGTGTGCTTGGACTCACGAAGTTAGTCCTTGGGGTGCATCGTGAGGTGCAATTGAGCCAGTATGTAGCAGTGTGAGCATGAGGTGACAGTCTCTACGTCCTGGAGTAGAGAGTGCTTGGGATCAAGTTCCATAGTGGATTGGTCTCGTGTAATGCGTTTGTCACTGGAGTGGATTGTGTTCGATGAGAATTATGTTTCGAGGTGTTGGAAGTGTGAGTTGGATCTTGATCCAGTGTTTTATGGTTGATCGTAGTATTAGTGGGACTTGCACTTGCGGGCAGTCTGTATGAAGGTTGATTCTTCAAAGACATGTCTACCTTGTGAGACGACAATCTGGAGTTTCAATTGCTGGGGCATTTCTGCTGTTATGCGGTGTTGCTGGGTTTGCAAAAGAGATTGTTGATGGTTGATGGGTTGGTGTTTGGCCTGAGTTTTAGTGTTGAATTTCAGGGATGAAATTCCTTTAAGAGGGGGAGAGTTGTGAGACTTTGACCCGCTTCATTTTTGGTGTTGATGGTGTTGGAGTTAACACTTGACCTTGGTGATGTTTTAGGTGCATATTTGGACCTATGCGTGGACACCAAAAAAGTTTTGTGAAATTCCAGTGGTGATTTAGTCGACTGACTGGGCAGTATGATGGTTCAGTCGACTAACTTGGAGGGTTCAGTCGACTGACCTGTGGCGGTGATGAGTTTTTAGGTTTTTCAATAGTTTTTCAGTCGACTGACTTGGTGGATTCAGTCAACTGACTTCCTGTGCGGGGTTGAGCCTATAAATATCAACCTTATATTAGATATTTTGAAACTTTAGCTTCTGGAACAAGTTTCTTTTGTTCCCCCCACCTTCTCTCTAGTTTTTAGTGGGCTCAATGCTTAGTTTATGGCGATCAAATAGCCGATTTTTAGTATCTGTGCCGGGGCTTCACGTTCATCCAGACGGAATCTCGTTTTGTTGAGGTTCGTTTTTTAAGGCGTCGAGTTTAACTCAACGAGATAGGATCCTAGACTCTCATGTCTTAAAAGGGTGCTACGTACAATATTATGCGTTTTTACTATTTTAAAATGCATGAAAAGTGATTTTTAGGTGTTTAAACCATGTTTGGTTAGATGAAATGACTTTTAAAGTGTTTTTTATGGTTTATTCCATGTTGTTGGACATGTGGATGTCCTTGGTTTTCAAAAGGATGTTTGGAAACGAAAACATTTATGTAACATCTTGAAAATCGTGTTTTGAAGGTTTGAAACTAACCCTCGCGGTTGAGCTTAGATTTTAATATGTGGTTGAGATGGGGGTTTATCTCGATGGATATGTGAATGATACGTTGGTATGTATGTGGATAATCAGTACATGACTATGTGTGTACTTATATCTGTTGAATCATGCAAAGATTTGCATATTAAGGCAAGTGATTGTCCTATAGTGAAAGATTGTAATGAACTACATATTAGGGCAAGTGATTGTAAAACTGCATATTTGGGCAAATGATTGTCCTACAGTGAAAGACCGCGAAGAATGGCATATTAGGGCAAGTGATTGTCCCGTTGTGAAAGATCGCGAAGAATCTGTTGATTGGGTTAGTATTATCCCATGGTGAAAGACCGGGAAAGAGTACGACATGCTGATGAACATTATTGTGTATGTTTACTAAATTGTCGAACATTATTAGATGTAAAGAGACGACGGGAAAATGTATGGTTTTTGGGAAGTAAAACCGTTTTTCTTTAACCGTTGACGTTATTGGCATTACATGAATTGCGTAGTTTTGAGGATGAAAAATCGTTTTGAGGCTCATTTAAGTCGGATGAAAAAGTGTGATTTTGTGAAGTGAAACCGTTTTCGAGGCTCTTGTGAGTCGAAATATTCATATTATTCGTGTTATCATGTTTTACTTTTGAATTCATGCTAGTCTGTTTCCTATTGAGTTTTGGCTCACGTTGTGGGATTTGTGCAAATCATTTTCAGGTTGGCGTGGTCATGTGGGTTGATCTTGAGGTACCCGGAGGTGGTTGATGACAAGACTCTTTTGTTTTGTCCTTGTTAGGTAGTTTATACCGTTTATATATGGATCATGTTTGGATGTAGCATGTTTTAGATTTGAAAGCATGTGTAATGTAATTCTTATGGCTGTGGAGCCGATGTATGCATAATTTATGTTTTCGAGAGAGACCATGGATTGGTTGCTATTTTTTGTAATTTCTTATTACGATTTTCGTTGATTGGTTCAACATTTTACAAAAAGGTTTTCGTTTGATTTATGCTTCATATAAACTCTTGTGCTTCGAGGGAGATTTTGGATGACTTATGCTTCTTTTTAGAAGTTATTTCTTTGCCCAAAATGTGTATTCTGTTTTAAAAGCTTGGCTTTTGGGGCTGTGATCCTAGCCTCTTAGGCTACTCTTTTAAATTAAATAAACTCTCAGCAGTGCATTTTACAAATGTTTTAACCTCGTTTTGGCGTAATGGTTTTTTACCCGTTTGTGTTTGGGCGATTTTGGTAGATCGTGGTATCCCAAAACGATTGTTCGTGGGCTTTTTGCATGACCCAGAATTTAGGACGTGACCTCCACCAACCCTGGAGAGTAACAAACAAGAAAACAAAATTCAACCCCAAGGGTTAGCTCCAAATCTCGAAAACATTCAGTTTTCACAAACGTTTACACCAAACCTTGCATTTTCCCCAAAGCATGCCTTTTTGAAAACCATGGATCCAAACACCTCTAACATGACAGAAAAAGATAGAAAAAACCTCTCAAATAAAAGTTAAGTCGACTAAAACACCCCATTTAGTCGATTCAAAATCTACTGAAATTCCATGAATTTTCTAGTGTCTCAGGTCAGTCGATTGAACTACCCACTTCGGTCGATTAAACTCCCCACTTTAGTTGACTAAACTTCGAAAAAACCCTAGCGCGATAGAAATTTTTTTACATTTTTGTGAACCAAACCAAAATCAAACCCATCAACTCACATGTTTTTCAAACCCACAAACATACATGAGCTCATAACCTCGAAAGAAACCAAAAAAACAACTTTTAAAAACCTTTTCGTCAACGAAAAACAACCAATGCATTTTTAAGAGCAAAATCCAAGTTATACGAACATAAAACAACTTTGCATGCATTTTTAAATGGTAAAAGCTCATACAATTCCACGTAGAACCCTTTTAAAATATGAGAGTCTAGGATCCAAGCTCGTTGAGGTCTTGAATTTTGTGAAAAACAAATTTTGTCAAAACGAAATTCCGTCGGGATGAACGCGAAGTCCTCGGCACGAATGATAAGGATCCACTAACCGATCGCTAAAAACTATGCCGGAACCTGAAGAAAATCTAGAGACAAGGTGGAGATTTTGGTTTGAGAAAAGGAATCTTGGCTCACAAGCTTCAAAACCTATAAATATCTATCCAAAATGCTGATATTTGTAGGGCCCACCAAAAATATCTTTTTTTTTTGAACCACAACGCCCAATGGCCTCGAAAACCGACCCAACATGCATTTTTAAACTCGAATATGTATAAAACACACATAAACATGTTATTATAAAAATAAGAAACGACACAATGAAACATTACAAAAAATAAAACGGATCAGGGTTTCACAGTTTTCAATGTTTCTTTTAACCCATTAATTTTGAGAGAGAGAGAGAGAGAGAGAGAGAGAGAGAGAGAGAGAGAGAGAGAGAGAGAGAGAGAGAGCAACAATGGAGATGAAACATGGATTTTTACCTCATCTATATATAAAGTTTGTAAAGTTTGTTTCTTTTGGGTCCTTGTCTCTTAAAGTTTTCTTCTTCCTTGAATGTGAGTTCTTCTAAAGTTTACTTCTTTTTTCTGTAGATTTATTTCTTTTCAAATTTATTTCTAGTGGTCGGGTTCATGCAATGCGTATGCAACGAAATGAGAATATTTAATTTTAAAAAAATGTAACTCACAAAACACCTCACATATGAATTACATCAATTTCAAATATAAAAAATAATATTTGACCGTGATTAAAATTAATTTTCATTTTGGTTTTTGACAATGATTAAAAGCATATTTAATCACAGTTTTTTACGGTGATTAAAAGTATATACAATCATGTTATTTTATCGTGATTAAAAGTATTGATTTTTAATCTCACCCGGAAATATCTCAATTTTTTAACTGAGATAGAATCTATAAGATCTCGGATATAAACAAATATCTATTACAATTCATGTAGTAGTGTATGTAAACCAATGTAGTTGTATGTAAACCTAGAGCAATAGTATGAAATTTGTGCTCGTGAAAATATTGAGTAATCGAAGTAGAAAAAGAAAACCTGATGAGTTATCTCATTCACACACTGCCCCAAGGAATCTTGTATTCATGGACATTCAACTTCAAGGGAACTTAAAAATATGGGCCTACAACTAAACTTCTTTTCATTTTCCCAAGTGACATTCCTAACTAATCCATTCACCTGAACGGATTGTTTTGGAAACTTTCTAGTAATGATAGTTTTATCCTTGTCTTTAATTTTGCCATTCATAGTCGCCCAAGTGTTACTTGCATTTTCAATCTTATGCAATGTTGCATGTAAAAGTTCAACTTTTCGAGATCTGAATCCTTGGTATTTGTATTATTAGTACTTCAATCATGTACATGCAAAGATTGCACAAAACACTAAGCTTTAAAACACGACAAATAACCTTTTTCTATCTTGTTATTTATGAGTTAGTTGAAGTAATGATAATCTTCATCCTTCCCCTTGGAAATTAGCTCTGCAGGCTTCAGCTTATTTAATTGGATGTTCAACTTACTGAATAGTATTAGAGAAGCAAGTATTCAGACTACCATGAATCGACAATACCTGAGAAAACCTAAATTTTAAAAAAAGGTAGCTATGAATGCCACGAGTTTAAGGAATTTAACCAACTCCAAAAGGAATAAGTTTGTTTCGTTAGAGCTCACCCTGAATATGCACTTCAACCATGATTCTTTTGGCTTTAGAGTGGGATGAATGTGACATTTTCGTATAAAATGAGGGGGATCAAGTTCCAATTAGAGCCTCGTGGAGCACATGTGGAAGCCCGTACAGTGCGACAGTCTGCATCAGCATGGCACATTCCTCGGCGTACGCACATCAGCTTGAGGGATGGGCTGAGCTATAAGGTGTTATATTCGAGCTCTGGAGACTCGAGACATAAGGCCCGAGCTCAACCAGAGTTCGGCCCCCACATCCCGAAGACATGGTTCTCGGCATCATTATTAGGGATGCTCGGCACTCATGGCCGAGCAAGACAAAATGCGTGAGTCCTGGGCCGACCTAGATGGCCTACATCGAGGAGTATGTCCCGCGATACGCATATCAAAAAAGTGATATGATGATAAGAGATCAGTTGTAAATAGGCCTATTCAGGGGCTAGGATACCAAATAGGGATGGCTTAGCCCTAGCCCACTTTAGGCCTGTAGTTTAACCCAGGCTAGGCCTGAATACTGTTGGACATCTTGACATGATAGAAGGCATTTGCAGAATGATTTTATAGAGATATCTAATGATGTCACTGATAAGTCACCATCAAGCCATTAATTGCTATGCATTGATCAGAGAGAAGAGGTACAACCTGACCTGCTCGGGTCGGGTCGAATTCCACAAACGGATCAAGTATATTTCTATTTATAAATACCAACAAGCCCAGGATAAAAGGTATGCTCTCTTTATGAAGCAAAAACTCAGTCAAAATTCCGTCTCAAGTTCTTCTCTTTAAAATCTCTTGCCTGACTTGATCGTTGGAGGGTCTATCGGTATAAAGCCCCCGACGGGCATCTCACCCTTTGCTTGTGCAGGCATATACGTGGCATTCACCCCTGACGTCACAGCCACCTTGGACAGGACCAGTAGATCCCAATCCTGTTCCTCTATAATTTGGTGCTGTCTGTGGGAATTTCTTGAACACCTCCATGGCTAGTCGGGGGAACCACGATCTTGAAGAGCTGAGAGAACCACACGCAGAAGTGTCACATGCAACTCAACGTAGAAGAAGACATCGTGCACCCTCAGAGGTCCACATTAGTGGATCCAGGGTCGACCAAAGAAGAGAGCAGACCCATGTAAGGAGCTCTTGCAAGACAACACCTTCTAGGGGAGGCTATAATCCACGTTTCACATTGCAGCAAATGCTAGAAGGATATTAGGATGAGCTGAACAGGAGGGACTAGCAGCTGGTCAGGCTCCAAGAAGAGCTCCACGAGATGAGGGCTCAAATGAACCGACGCTCGCCAAGAGTTCGGTCAGAACGAGGGGAGGCCAACCGTGAAAGATCCGACCGTGATCGGCGGAGAGATGTTGCTCGGCCTCAGGCAAGCCATGGCTCGAGGAGGAGGGGGCCTCAATTCGATCGGTGTGAAGAGGACCGACGAATTGAGGACCCTTAGAAGAGCCCCATCTCAGGCTCCAAAAGGAATAGACATGGGCAAACATAGACCTCCAGCAACACCCATGAATTAGCCGAGCGCCGTAGTGAGCAGAAACGGCAGGCTGGACAAGACGTTGGGCGTGCGGAGGAGAAAGAGGAGCTCAAGCATTGGTTGAACCTCTAACTCGAGGGGAGGCTATAGCCGGCCACGGGGAAGTTGGCTCGAGACGCAGCTCGGAGGGCCCTGGAGCAGATATCTGCCTCCCCATTTACAAGGGAGGTGGATGGAGTAGATCTGCCTAGGAAGTTTTAAACCCCCCAAGTTTAACTTATATGATGGGAAAACTGACCCAATGGGTCACATTCGGCATTACAGACAGGTGATGACGCTCTGGAGTGGAAACGATGCCCTGATGTGCAGGATGTTTTCGTCCAGCTTGGGCCAGGTGGCCTTGTGTTGGTTTGATAAGCTCCCGGATGGGTTAGTTGGGAGCTGGAGATAGCTCGCCAAATTGTTCGCAGCAAGGTTCATCACAAATAGTCGTCAACCCAAGGAGATAGATTCTTTGCTCAGCTTAAGGATGGCCGAGAATGAAAGCTTGAGGTCATATGCTCGGTGATATTGGGAGACCTTCAATGATATAGATGACTGCAATGAGTAGCTTACCGTGGCCTCTTTAAAGCTCGAATTGGAGAAAACCCACAAACTAAGGCATTCGCTGACCAAGAGGTCTGCTCAGAGTGTGGCCGAGCTGATGTTGAGAATCGAGCAGCACTCCAAAGTTGAGGAGGACATCGGAGGCATGAGTAATGAAGCCCCTACCCAGGAAGCACAGAAGTAGGTCTAAACAGAGAAGAAGGAGAACAAGAAGGCCAGGAAGAGGCCTAATCGAGAGAAAGAGCGCTAGAGGCCCAATGAGGTGTATAAAGTGGCCAACACAGTGTTTAAGGAACCCATTCACAAGCTCCTTAACCATATCAAGGACAAGCCATGGTTCGTCTGGCTGCCCAAAATGTTCACCGACCCAAGCAAGCGGGATGACAAGAAGCACTGCGCCTACCATAGAGAGCACGGGCACCACACAGACCATTGTCGGACTTTTAAGAGGTTCTTGGAGGAACAGGTGAAGGTAGGCAACCTCGGGTAGTATATCGACAAGGAGAAGACCCGGGTTGAGCAGAATGCTCGGGCTGAGAAGAATGCTCTGACGAAGAATCAGTGGGAGTAATCAAGGTCATTCATGGAGCCCCTAGGCCTGAGACATCGAACGAAGCAAGGGGTCAAAATCGAAGGAAAGCTCATCGTGAGGTTATGCAGACTCAACCCGAGCAGGTTTCCTCGAGCAAAAGAAAGTATCCAAGTAGTGAGTTCTTGGCAGGAGACATGATTTTCACTGATTCCGACCTAGAGGGGGTTGAGCACCCTCACAATGACGCACTCGTTATAACCCTCTGGATTGGGAGGTATGACGTGAAGCGTATCCTGGTCGATCAAGGGAGCTCGGCGGAGGCGATGTATGCCGATCTCTTCTACAAGTTAGGGGTCACAAAAGCGGACTTGCAGAAATGTCATACCCCATTGGTCTGGTTCAACGATCAGCCCACCCTACTAATGGGAAGGATCACATTACCGGTTAGGGTAGGCTCTGAGCTTAGAAATATTAAATTTTTAGAGGTTGATGTACCGTCCCCCTTTAATGCCATAATGGGGAGGACATGGATTCATCAGCTTAAAGCCATTCCCTCACCCTATCATCAAGTTCTGAAGTTCCCAACTGCCAGGGGGGTGAAGTCTATCAGGGGAGATTAGGTAGTGGCCAGACAATGTTTTATGGCCACCATCCGAGGAAAAGAAGGCTCCTCTAGCTACGAACAGGTGTGTGTGATCAAAGTGCAAGACAAACCAGTCCTAGAGGATGTTGGGAGGAAGCCAGCAGAGAAAGTCACAGAGCCTCTAAAGAAAGTCATGCTCGGCGGTGATGATCTGGACCGTTTCTTCTTGCTCGGCTCCAACATGGCCGAACAAGAGGAGACCAACCTGGAGAGCTTCCTTCGATCAAATGTTGAGGTCTTCGCTTGGACTCCCTACGAGATGCCTGGCTTTGATCCTGAGGTAACGCAGCATAACTTGAATGCCAACCCTACACACAAGCCCGTTGTTCAGCGCGAGAGGAGGACCTCGGCTCAGCATGCAGAGGCTGTGGCAGAGGAAGTTGAAAATTTGCTCGAGGTAGGGGCAATAAGGGAGGTGCTGTACCCCAAGTGGCTGTCAAACACTGTGGTAGTGAAGAAGAAGAATGGGAAGTGGAGGGTTTGTGTTGATTTCACCGACCTCAACAAAGCCTGCCCCAAGGAATCATTCCCACTTCCCAAAATTGATCAGCTCATGGACTCAGCCGCTGGACACGGAACCATGAGTTTTTTGGATGCCTATAGGGGCGGCCACCAGATAGCTTTAAGCCCAGATGATCAAGAGAAGACCAGTTTCGTCAACCCCAGAGGATTGTATTGCTATAAGGTTATGCCCTTTGGTCTGAAGAATGCAGGGGCGACCTACCAAAGGTTAGTAACCAAGATATTCCAGCCTATGTTAGGTCGGAACATCGAGGTTTACATTGATGATATGGTGGTGAAGACTGAGCAAGAGCGAGACCATTTGGTCGACCTGAGTAGTGTGTTTGAGGTGCTGAAAACCTACAAGCTGAGGCTAAACGCGTCAAAATGTGCATTTGGCGTACAAACGGGTAAGTTCCTGGGGCACCTGATCAGTAGAAGAGGCATCGAGGCAGACCCCGGCCAGATAGCTACAATTCAGAACATACGTCCCCTAAAGATTGTTTGGGAGATACAACGATTGACTGGAATGGCAGCAGCACTGAACAGATTCATCAGCCGATCATCAGATAAGTGCCATCATTTTTTTTAATTGTTGAAAATGGGCAAGAATTTTTTCTGGGGGGAGGAGTGTGATCAGGCGCTCCAAAATTTGAAAGAGTACCTGACCTCAACTCCTCTCCTCTTCAAGCCCTTATTTGGGGAAGAGTTATACATGTACCTTGCAGTGTCCGAACACGGCCAGTGCCGTCTTGTTGAGAATGAACGCTGTCGAACATCATCCGATCTACTACGTCAGCCATACCTTCCTTAATGCCAAGACCAGATACCTGCCTTTGGAGAAGCTAGCACTAGCCCTGGTCATGGCATCTCGAAAGTTGGCACAGTACGTTCAGGCCCACAAAATCATTGTGTTAATTGCGCACCCGCTTAAAGCTCTGCTACGCCGAGCTGACCTCTCAGAAAGGATTTACAAGTAGAGAGTAGAGCTTGGAGAATATGATGTTGAGTTCAGGCCTTAAACAGCAATAAAGGGGTAGATCCTCACCGATTTTATCGTTGAATTTTCCAAGCTGCATTCTTTACTCAACTCGGACCCAACCACGCTCGAGTCCGAACTGGTGGGAGGATGACCAGGCAGGAAAGCAAGATAGAAAAGGAAATGGGGCATCCAATGCCAACACCCGATCAACAGCTCAGCAAAAGTGGAGGTTATTCACTGATGGCGCGTCAAACCAGAAGGGCTCTGGAGCAGGGGTGGTTGTCATCTCCCTCGACGGATTAGTAATAGGGCACTCCATAAGGCTTGGATTCCCAGCTTCCAACAATGAAGCAGAGTACGAAGCACTGCTCGTAAGATTAAGAAGTGCCGAGCTCCTGGGCATAAAAAAGTTGGAAATTTTCTACGATTCCCAAGTGGTGGTGAATCAGATGACTGGCCAGTACAATGCGAGGGATGACAGGATGGCTACCTACCTGTCCATAGCACTCGAGCTGGTCAAGGGCTTTGAAGCAGTACATATCGAGCAAGTTAGCCGAGAGGGGAATTCCCACGCTGATGCTCTAGCTGCCCTAGCCTTAGCTACCGAGTTTGGGCTGAAGAGAACGGTGGAAGTGTAGAAGCAAGAGAGCTCGAGCATTGACACCTTTTCTCGGCAGGTATGTGCCATTGAAGAAGATCAGGAGCCGAGCTGGATGGACCCCATCGTCAAGTTCCTCAACAGTGGCCAACTCCTAGAGGACAAGAAGGAAGCACACAAGATTAGACGCAAGTTTGCACATTTCTGGCTATCTCCTAAAGGTCAATTATATAGAAGATCTTTCGCAGGGCCCTATCTACTATGTGTTCATCCGAACAGGGTCCAAGACTTTTTGTTCGAGCTTCATGAAGGGATATGCGGGGGCCACACCAGGGAAGATCTATAGCACACCGAGCAATGAGCTAGGGCTATTGGTGGCCCTATATGCAGAAGGATACCAAGGTCTATTCATAGAAATGCGAGAAATTTCAAAGGTTTGCTCCCTTGCACTGGCAACCAGCCGAGGAGCTTAGTCCGATCACCAGCCCATGGCCTTTTGCTCAATGGGGACTCGATATTGTTGGGCCATTGCCTAAAGCGCCTGGTAATAGAAAGTTCCTAATTGTAGCTACAGATTATTTCTCCAAGTGGGTGGAGGCTGAGCCCTTGGCCAACATCAGAGATGTGGACACGAAGAAGTTTTCATGGAAGAACATCATCACCAGATTTGGTATCCCGCGTGCCATAGTTGCACACAATGGAAAACAAATCGATAGCAACCTGTTCAAGACATTCTGCTCGGGCCTAGGGATAAAGATCTACTTCTCAACGCCTTCATTCCCCCAGAGCAACGGCCAAGCATAAATCTCAAACAAAACACTTCTTTTAGGGCTGAAGAGAAGATTAGAGAGGTCCAAAGGAAAGTGGGCAGATGAACACCCCTCCGTGCTATGGGCCTACCGAACAACTCATAGGAGTTCTACTAGGGAGACGCCATTTTCCATGGCTTAGGCTTATAAGCAGTTATCCATTTGGAGGTCGGCGTTCCTACCATCAGAACTAAAGCCTTCGAGTTCGAGAATAACAATCTCAGCATTGCTCGAGATTTGAACTTGGCCGAGGAAAGGAGAGAACAGGCTCTGGTCAGGCTGGCATCCTATCACCAACAAATTGTAAAGTTCTACAACAGACGGGTGAATCAGAGGAATTTCCAGATCGGCGAGCTGGTCCTCAGAAAGGTCCTCCTTAGTACAAAGAACCCCCTTAATGGCAAGTTGGGCCCGACCTGGGAGGGTCCATACAAAGTCAAGCCAGTTGCTGGCACAGGAGCATATAGACTTGAGGATATGGAAATAAAGCAAATTCCCAGGCCGTGGAACGCGCAGAATTTACGAAAGTTTTATTATTGAAGTGCCAGTTGTAAAATTGTTCGGGATGGGTAATAAAGAGAATTTTTCGTCAGTTGGCGCATGATTAAAGATTTTGCAAAAAAGTCCCGGTGACTTCGAGTCACGTCTGGGCTAGGCACCGAAAGTCCCGGTGACCTCAAGTCATGCCTGGGCAAGAAAGCCCTAGCTCGACTAGGCACCAAAAGTCCCGGTGACTTCAAGTTCACCTGGGTAAGAAAGTTTTAGCTCGGCTATGCAACAAAAGTCCTGGTGATTTCGAATCACACATGGGCAAGAAAGTCCTACTCTGGCTAGGCAGACAAGTCTCCAGCTCGAGTGGACAACATTAGTGTGCCCGAGCGAAAAAGACCCAATATTATAGTATTCTCGAATATTGTAGTTCGGTTGGGTCATGAATGCTCGAATATCATTGCGATGTGAAGTGAGCGTTAAAATGGGCTGAGTTCAAGCTCGGCTAGCACTATCTAAGTTGGATGGACAATGAAAGCCAAGTAGGCTTGCTCGTTCCTGTCACAAGTCAGCTTGCTCAGAAAATCATGATGTTTCTACCCGATCAGGGGGACTTGAATCTCAGTTATACATTTTACAGCTTGAATGAATTGAAAGTGCTCGAGTGATCTTGTGAATTCAATCTAAGTATAATTGAAGACTAGGCAGCCTCACAATATTATAGTACCAAACGAATAGCGAGTAAAAATAATACAAGAATAACAGAAATTTCAATTTGAACAAGAAAGCTTTTTCATTGAAAGAGAATTTGTGTATAGAGAAGGGGCGTGCCGATCTCACAGGTGGAACGAGGCCGTGTAGCGCACACTTAAAACAAAATCAAAGAATTGTAAAATCTAGATTGGAAGTGGGGGTCTCTTCCTGTTCAGCATTAACCTCTTTGCCTTGCTCGCCCGGTGCTCCACCAGCTCCTTCAGTAGCTCGATCGGCCTCTCCCCCTGGTCAGGTTCATCATCCTCTAGTGTGAGATCTACAAGGGCATTCTGGCCAGCCGACCTGGTCTCAGGCCAGAGCGGCTCGAGCTCTTCGAATTCATCCCCGTGGACAGGAACAGGGATGTTCTCTTCATGCTCGGCTGGAGGAGGAGGAATCCGCTCAGTCAAAGGAGGAAGCAGTACTTGCTCGACAAAAGAAGTGGGGACAGTAGCTACGGAGATTGGAGGGGCCTCAATTACCTACCCGGGAGGGATGGCCTTGCCCAATAGATTCCCAAACTTCGCAGGAAAGGGCACACTGGGCTGAAGCCAGGGCACCTCCCTGTGCAGCATGGAATCCATCGGTACAGCAGCGGCCCTCAGGGCGGTATCCCAGCCCATCTTAAAGAGCGGGTTCTGCATCGCTCTGACCTGGGCCTTATAGTCGTCCCTGGCCTTGTTGTACCCCTCTTCAAATTTAGCTCGAGCGATTTGAGTGTTGAGCTCCTGGAGGTTAGTGTACGCCCGATGCAGAGCAACCTCGAATTTTGTGGCTTTCTCTAGTTGTGCCAGAACAGAAGCCAGATTGGCCTCGTGCTCTTTGACAGTAGACAAAGCCTTGCTGGCTTGGAGCTCGGCCTCTTCCTTGGCCTTGCAGGCCTCCTCCATCCGAGCTTGCAGGATCTTTAGGTCATCCTTCATTTTTATTCTATCGTTGTGCAGGAGGTTGCATTTCTCCTGTAATTTGCTGCAGCGCTCAGCTCCTTCGAGCCCCATCTGCAAGCCCTGTGCAGTTAAGAGATGACAGCTCATGTAAGGAAATGTAGAAATGACAAGATCAATAAGGTAACATAGCTCGAATCAAAATAACTTACCACGATGACGTGTTGAGCAGCTTGCTTGGCCAGGCTGGCATTCGGGATTGCCTCATACTCGGCCTTATCCTTGGGAAGGCACAAGGTCTTGGTAAGTGGCCAGGCCACATTGTGGCTCTCCTGCACGGAATCCTGTGCAGTCAGGATCCGACCATGGTATGCGGGGGCGAAGGATAAGGAGGCTTCAGTTACCTCTTGCTCGGCACCAGAGCTGGTCGGGAGGGTTATTGGAGTGGCCACCTCTACTCGTCACCTTATTTAGCGGCTTGCAGCTTCTGAGGCCAAAGGCCTCTTCCTCGTAAGCTGAGCTGAAGGGTGGACGGTGGCTTGAGCTACAGGGGTTTGGCTTGCACTCGGAGCTGGAACTCCCAAAGGAATTTTTGGGGTGTTCTGTGGAGCGGATGTCGGGGCCTAATGGCCTGAAAGATCCCCCAACAAGAATTTGAGGAGATTCATTCTCGACATGTTCGGGTTGTCCTGATCGGGGAGATCCTGGGAGGCTGAGTTTGAAGATCTTTGGCGGCTGGTCGCGCTGAAAGTTGAAGCCCTATTGCTTTGGCCATCTTTCGCCTGAGCTTCTTCTATTTTAGCCAAACGATGTCCAAGCTCCTCAAGACGAATGGGAACTCTGCTAAAAAGCCTGGAAAAGTAGTGCACCCCGTGGTCCCAGTCGAGCACCCGCTTTATGTGCTCAAAATTTATACAGCCGTCCCTTCGGTCCTTTCTGTCCTGAGCGGCCGAAGTATTGCAGTGAGCACCTGAAAAAAGAATTATATCAATCCCGACCAAAGGTTCAAAACATGCATAATATTAGAGGGCAGGATGGAAAGGGAGCTCGGTACCTGGGGTCCCTGGCCTGGTTGGACAAAGCCGTGCAAGGGGGTCAACGGGGCCAGGCCTGAGCTGCTAATTTCCCCCGATCACCATGAAATTCTCAAGATCGCCCTTGTGGGAGTTCTTGAGCTCGCGCACGATAGTCTAATTGTCTTTGTCTTTGAGGTAGTATTTGTTCAAGCCTTTGGCTATCTCTGTGATAGAGTTGTAATATTGAATCTCCCGGACACCAAGGTTGATGCCCATATAGCGATTCAACAGTACTACCCCCATCCGTACCAAGAAGAAGTTGGGAGTGAGTTGCGTCAGGCATAACCGGTAGAAGAAAAGTGCCTCCCTAAAGGTGCTCGGGAGAGGAAATTGTACTCAGGACTCTAAAAGAGCCACAAGTGGAAAAACAACCCCCCATGCTCTCCAGTGGTTATGGTTTCCTCACTGGTTGCCTGGCGTATGCTAACATCATCAAGGATGGCTCGAGCTCGACGGAGCTCGGCCAAGGCCTCTGGTGCATCAACATAACGAGCAAGACGCCCCATCTTTAAAAAAAAGGATAAGCAATGTCCTGGCATTCTGTCTTGCAATAATACATACAAATAGTGTGTATAGATGTATCTGCATATTCACATCATCTGAATCGTAATCTATATGATCATATGCGTGTGTATATATATATATATATATATATATATATACATGCATTCGCATCCTAGGTCCTCACCACCGCCGTTAGCGGCGATGAGGACGCAGCGATGGCGCAGAGGCGGCGGCAAAATAGAGAGATGAGAAAAAATTAGGAAATCACCAAATAAAATAAATACCTTAACGCAGAAGATGTTCTGGATTGTGAGGGATGCCGGAGAAGGTGATGCGCTGTAGCCGGAGAGCTGCTGGAGAAGATAGGTTGCAGTCCCTGGAGTTCGCCAAAAATCGCAAAAGTCTTGAGAAGTGGGGGTTTGTAAAAAGGAGGGGTAACGAATCTCTCCCCCTTTTATACTTTCCCCCATTCGATTCAAACGGAGTGCCAAGTGACATGGCGCCTGGGGCAGAGTGCGCTGGGCGCGTTAAATAAGGAGTTAATGCTCGTCGAGCAAGAATACGATGTGCCGAACAATTTTAGCCTTCGGATTACCAAGAGAGGCTGAAGTGATGTGCGAGCACAATGATCCGAGCTCCCCAACCGTCATAAACTCAAATGAATGGCATTTATTGATTGTGATGGCCAACATCCCTGTTCCCAAAGTGCAGTTGGCGCCGAACACATTTAATGCACAATCAATGCAAGCAATAAGTGTGCAGCAGAACCGATGGGGCACCGCCACGAGGTGGAAATGATCATTGGCGTATGAGAAGGTTTAGGGACAGTACGTGAGCAAAGCTTGTTCAACAAGCCTCCTGATCAAAAGATAAAACTTCAAATCGAGCAAGGACATCACATCACCCTCCAGCTGCTCGAGTCCCGAGCAATTGCAAGATGATGGGGGCCATTGAGGGGGATCAAGTTCCAATTAGAGTCATGTGGAGCACACGTGGAAGCCCGTATAATGCGGCAGTCCGCGTTAGCACGGCACATTCCTCAACATACCCACATCAGCTCGGGGGATGGGCCGAGCTATAAAGTGGTATATCTGAGCTCTGAAGACTCGAGACATAACATCAGCTCGGGGGATGGGCCGAGCTATAAGGTGGTATATCCGAGCTCTGAAGACTCGAGACATAAGGCCTGAGCTCAACCAGAGTTCGGCCCCCACATCCCGAAGACATGGTGCTCGGCATCATTATTAGGGATGCTCGGCACTCATGGCCGAGCAAGGCAAAATGCGTGCCTCTTAGACCGACCTGGATGGCCTACATCGAGGGTTATGTCCCGCGATACACATATCAAAAAGTGATATGATGATAAGAGATCAGTTGTAAATAGGCCTATTCAGGGGCTAGGATACCAAATAGGGATGGCTTAGCCCTATCCCACTTTAGGCCTGCAGTTTAACCCAGGCTAGGCCTGAATATTGATGGACATCTTGACATGACAGAAGGCATTTATAGAAAGATTTTATAGAGATCTAATGATGGCACTGATAAGTCACCATCAAGCCATTAATTGCTATGCATTGATCAGAGAAAAGAGGTACAACCGACCTGCTCGGGTCGGGTCGGATTCCACAAACGGGTCAAGTATATTTCTATCTATAAATCGCCAATAAGCCCAGGATAAAAGGTATGCTCTCTTTATTAAGAAAAAACTATGTCAAAATTTCATCTCAAGTTCTTCTCTCTAAAATTCCTTTCTTGACTTGATCGTCGGAGGGTCCACCGGTATAAAGCCACCGGTGGGCATCTCACCCTTTGCTTGTGCAGGCGTATACGTGACATTCACCCCTGACGCCACAGCCATCTTGGACGGGATCAGTAGATCCCAATCCTGATCCTCTACATAAAGCTTGACAGCAATTGTCTGAATTCTGGTGAAATAATTATACATATGTTAATGGACCTTCAGGTGAAACAATTGTATACATGTTCTTTTTTCATTTCTCGACTTCTTGGGATATGGTTATTACAGCCGCTTATGCCCATAAACTGCCTCGTTATGGCCTTGAGGTTGGCCTTACAAAATTATGGTGCAAGTATCTATGCAAGCCTCTTTGAATAATTTGAATTTCTTTCTATGATGTTTATGGTTGTATTCCAACTGGTTCTACCATGAGCCTATCTTACTACACTGGACTTCTGTTGTCGCATGTCGTGTTTTGAAGATACTTGAGATGGATGAAGAGTAGGAGGAAAATGTTGAGGTAACTGGCGCATATATAACCTATTGATCTATTTTTCAATTTTATCGATATTAAGATGGATCAATACAAGCTTCAATTATTAATCTTACAGGCAATTGGGAAGATTTCTCCGTAGAACCAGCGGAGAGCAGAAGGTCCTTTCGTGCCCTCATAGATGTTAGTTTCAAGGTATTAAGGTCCCCTTCTTGTAAAGCTAAATGCAAAATGTGAAAAATTCTAGGGAACATCATGAAAGATTGAACTATTAATTTTCTTAACTTCTTTCTTTTACTTTTTTAATTTGTATTTTGCCTCTGGTTGAACACTTAATCTCAGCCTTTCACTTCCAAATCGTAGTAATCCAGGTCGTTCGTTCGAATTTTTGATCGTTAGAAGCATTCGGGTTGGGCCGGGCCTAATGGCTAGTTTTTTGGGTGGGTTTAGGACAGGCCGAAGTGGGCGGGCTTAGGCTCGAGCTTTTGGGCTTAGGGCCTCGGGATGGGCTAACACGGCTCACGGGCTTGGGGGAGGCCCAGGCCCGAGGTTGGGGGCTATGGGCTCGGGCTAGGCTGGGCCTTGGTCGGGCCAGGCCTACACAGTAATGGGCCTCAGGCGGGCCTTGAACTGCCCGTAGGCCATGGGCTTTTTTTACACCCCTAACTATAAATAGGCTATACAGAACAAAACAAAAAGGACTAAAACACTGTTTCAAGCTATTGGATATGCATAAAGCACACGGCCATAGCAACACATGTCGCTGATGTAACATAAAAGGTCACAAAGCTGGCAACAATGACAAATATATGGTTATCGCGACAAACATTATAAATAAAACCTCACGGTTATGACAAATGAAAGTCGCAACCGTGATTTTAAGGGTTCCAAAATGGGTATGGATGTGAAGCGAGGACCAAAAAAGGGCCCAAATGTGTAAGATAGGTAGGATAGAGGCCATGATCTATCAATCTTAGGCCAAATCCCCCATCCTTCATCCAATTAAAAACACTAAACAGAAAGTACTGGACACTACGAATGAAAAAAATGATGCATGAACACATCTCTCATGTCACTAGCTTCTAAAAACCACGCGGCCATAGCCAAGGTAAGAGGGCGGCCATGACAATACAGAGGTAAAATTGACGTCCATGATAACAACATATGGTGGCTAGCGCTTTATGGCTTATAAAACATATGGCCGTAGGTATTTAAGGTCACGGCCAACATGTTCTATGTCCACATTAGGTACTGAAATGAAAGAATGAAGAACAGCGATCACAACCCACAAATCTAGTGTTAGAACTACTGTTCATTGTCCCTCAAATAAGGAAACAAGGGTATAAAAGAAAGAATATATATCATAACAGCATAAAGGAAAAGAAAATTATAAAACATAAATATCATGAAGCTAAGGCATCTTCACACTCTTAGCCTAAGACAAAGGTCATGGCCTAGATAAAGGAATGTCACAGCCAGACAATTCTTAGGCATAAAGGTGATGGTTCGGTATAAACTCTTCATAGCCGTTACTATAGGTGTAACAAACCTCACGGTCATGTCATTGAAAGGTTACGATCGTTGGTTTTGTAAAATCTCAGAACAAGCAGAAATGAAAATGTAAGGAACAAAGACCATAACTCATTTAATCTAGGTCAGATCTACTATTCATCACTTCTCATGAAAGTAATCGAGATGCATGAACATTAAATAGAACAAAAATAGGACAGAAGAATATGAAATAAAAGGAGATCAAAGGGTTTTGAAAGTGTTTCTTTATATCTTCAGCCTAAAAGGAATATCGCGGCTTGGGTAAATAAACCACACGGCTGTACCTTGTATATGTTTGAAAATGATGGCTTAGTATAGGAACCTCGCGACCGTTACTATTTTTGATCAAAAAAATGGCGGCTCAGCATGATACTTCATGACCATTAGTACAGGTGAAACAAACCTCATTGCCACGTCATTGAAAGGTCATGGCGGTTTGTTTTGTAGAACCTCAGAAAACTTCAAATGTGTTCAGTGTACTGGTGAGTATGAAAATAGAATATAAACAATAGTAACTATACGGAGCAGAAGACCTTAAAAGGAACCGAATATAATAAGAACTTAAAAAAATGATGCTAGTATAGAAATAAATGATAACAAAATAACGGGAACCACACCCACGACACCCTTGGAGGAAGAAAATGAGGGTTTAGAGAAAGGTCATGGTTCCTAAGGTTACCTCGTGTGTATACCCACCTCAAATGGTACATTGGGGGTGTAAATAGGAGGCCTTCAATCCAATACAAGCTCCAAGGACCCCTCTAAGGAAAGCAAGAACACAAAAATGGCTTGGGAAGTGTGAGACCCTGATCTGTTTTATTTTTGGAAAGGATCTATGTGTTAATGGAGTTGGAATTAACTCTTAATCGCGGTAATATTTCAGGTGAGTGTGTCGAGTTTGGACATGCACGCAAGATGTGTCTAGGAACGAGAAGACAAGGTTCTAAGGAAGGTTCGGACAAAAAGACGGGGAAAGTGTTTGGTTCTGCTTCTTTGATTTAGTTTTTCACCTAGCGTTGACCGCTCAAGCGGTGGGTGTGTGCTCGAGCGGGTTAGTGGCAGAGAGTGGGTCTGGAGGGTGACCACTCGAGCGGTAGTCGTCCGCTCGAGCGATGGTATGGCAAAGGAGTATGTCGACAGGGGTCTGCTCGAGCGGTGGTTGGGCGCTTGAGTAGTGGAGGCCTAGTGCGAGATTTTATAAATATCATAATCTTGAAAAATATTTTGGATTTCTTAGCTTCTAAACTAAATTTCGGTTCTCTCTACCTTCTCTCTAGATTTTGATGGGCGCGGGGCTCGATTTTCAACGATCAGACAGTGGATCCTTAATGTTGGTGTCGGGGGCTTCACATCTATCCGGACATAATCCCATTTTGTCGTGGTTCAATTTTTGGGGCATTGAGCTTTTAGCTCAACGAGATAGGGTTCTAGACCCTACTGCTGTTAAAGGGTGATATATGCAATTATATGTGTGTTCGCCGGGTAAAAAATACATTAAATATAATTTTCATGTTTAAACCTTGGTTTTTGGGTAAAAAGTAGATTTTTACGCCTTTCTCAATTTATTACATGATTCGAATGTGTTGATATCTGTGGTTTTCAAATGGATGTTTGAAAACGAGGTATTTTTGTGAAAAAAATGTGTTTTGGAGGTTTGGAGCTAACCCTTGGGGTTGAGTCTTAGCTTTTAAAACGTTTTGTTGAAAATATGTTGTTACATGCTTGTAGATCTCCACGTAGATGGATTGGATCCCTTTATACATGCGATGTAAAACTACTTTGTGGGCTTTTAAATATTTTTCATAGATGTACCGGGACAATGGGTGTGTTGAGTTGGGCTTCCATTGCTCATCGGTGCAAGTCCGAAAACGTGCGCAGAGTAGGTCCCTACGTGCCTTCGGGTTAATCTCTGTAAACGAGATGGTGGGTGCTTAGTGCCTTTGGGTTTTGGTCCCGTAAACTAAGTGGTTGGTGGGTGCTTAGTGCCCTTAGGTTTCGATCCCGTAAACTAAGTGGTTGCATTGTCGGGACTTCGTATAGAACTTGTCATTACCTAGCGGGCCTTACGTGGTGGCTAGGGTAATGGACAAGAGTTTATAGTTGTTACCTGTATCTGTGTGGCAGAGTCGGTACATAGAATTTTATTTTATCTTATCTCCTCGGCTGTATGACTCGAGTGGAGATTACTGTTTTATTACAGCTTTATTTTCCTCAGTTGTGTATTCCGAGTGGAAAAATAACATTTTGTTTCGGTTGTGTGAACTGGGTGAAAAATTAGGCTTTTGATTACTGCTTTCCCTTAACTGTGGCATGATATTTGTGAGGATAATATGCATGGTTTTAAAGTTGGAAAATGAGACTCCTCTAAGAGTATGCTATTGGTGGTTAGATCTATGGATCACAATAATCCCTTCTAGAGAAGGTCGATGTACGTGGTTTAGGCCGTATGATGGATTAGGTACGTCTTGAGCCATGCTATATCCTAAGCCGTGTACTCAAGATGGGGTATAGACAGAAACATAGTGGATGGAAACGTGACATGCCTTTGCCGTGTGTGTGTTGAGATAGCAGAACGTGTGGTTCTAGAGATATTCCCTGGTAGTTAGGATGTTGGCGGTAGCCAAGTTAGCATATGAGGATGTTGTTGGTAGTCTAAGTAGTCTAATAACCTTGGACGTGATATACCTTCATGAGATTTGAGAATTGAGTTCCGAGTGAGTGAGCTCAAGGTTATGGGGATTAGTGTGAGTTACAAATAGGCTGGGAAGAGCACGAGTTATAGTTGTGTTGGAATGCATAAGGGTTCAGGTTACGATTCTAACATCCGATGAGTATCAGTTTTGTGAGATTCCTACAAGAACTCAAGTTTGTGGTCACCATAGTGGTCAGGAGTTCATGTTTGGGAACCGTACAGAGTGCATGTGGTTGGTTAGTGCTGAGATAGCGTATCCTGAGTGTGATATGTTTAAAGGTCGTTTGTGTTCAACCTTAGGTTCAGAGATGTGTATGTTGTTTACCCATAGAAACGAAGTGTGGAGTAATAAGGTTCAGCAATGTACCGTGTGGTTTGGCTAGCCTGGAGTAATACGTGAGGAATCGTGGGTTATGATGCCTGTGATTGATGTGTGCTTTGATAGCGAAAGTGCGAAAGGTGTCTGGGTGGTTAAGGGAGTTCTTGGTAACTCCGGATGAAAGGTCATAGGACCGGGTTTTTTTTTATATGGTGCCGTGCGCTTTTTATGTGAGTTGCGCTGGGTAGTGGGTCTGAGGCCATGAAGTGGTTGTGATTTGCCTAGCAGGAGTTAGGTGAGTAAGCATAACCTTGTGGAGTGAGTTTTTGGCGTGATGGAATGTTGACGTGTGTCTCTGTGCACGCTTAGTGCTGAGCTTGTAATCCTATGGAGGTGTTGAACAAGGTGTGAGGATTGATGATATTTGTAAGTGTGCGAATGACGCCGAAGAGTTGAGAGCTTGGTGTAGCAGATGGTTTGAGTACTGTGATCATAGTTGACAGCAACTGCTTGACTGTGGTCGATGTGGCTTCAAGGTAAGGTTTTCAGGAATTCTTTGGGTCCAAGTGTTGATGAGTACTTGGAGTACGCCCTTTCCTTTCTCTAGACAGAGATAGAATTTCTTGTAGACGGGTGTCAGATGTGAGTTGTTTCATCTCTATTGGACAGAGATGCCAGGTTCTTGATTGATTTAGACTTGGTTGTGTTATGAGATTATAGAGATCTCTTTGGATTTTGTATTCGGGTTTTGATCCTAGGAGTGTACCTTGAGAAACTTGTATTGTCGTGATCGGATGCTGGTGAGGTCAATTCTCCGTGGTTCCCACAGATGGTTAACGAGTATGTGCGTTTAGCCGTTACGCCTGGCTGTGTGCCTTCTATGATGTGGAGTGTCTGTGTGCATGACATGTGATTCGATTGCTCCCACGGTTGGGGATTGTAAGGAATCGCATGATGAGGTTAGTATTATCCCGTGGTGAAAGACTGTAAAAGAGTACGTATGAGTGTGGTAAACATGACAGGTCGTGGTAACCTAGTCAGTATGGATTGTTTTGTATCATTTGAGTTGGATGCTCTGTGAGGTCTGGTTGGTGGACTAGGACTACTTGTGCTTGTCTTGGTTGCCAAGGGAGTTGGTGTTGAGATGCAGAGTTTTTCTTGCAGTGATCAACTGAGGATCGTTAACCATTGTATGCGGCTTGTTTTGGATTGTGCGTGTGGTTGTCCTTCTAGCTCATGACACAGCGAGAATTTGGTTAGAACAGTGCGGTTATGATATGCGTATGGTGGGTTTCTAATAGACTTTTGTGAGTCTGGCTTCATGTTTTGTTTGGAGTTTTAAGCTGTCTAGAGTTCTCAGAGTCGAGGAGTGATTATCGACTGAGGTAGGTGTTGTGCTTTGACATAATTGTTGTTTGTATGGATGGTGATCTCGAGAGTCAGAAATGATTAGATATTTGAGAAGCCTTGATTGCTGTAGTTTGTTCGAACTGACGCGATTGTTGGTTGGGAACGGAAGGATCTTGATGAGTTCAGGAGATGAGGGAATTACTAAGTGTAAGAGGCAAGGTTTGATTGGTTCTTTGACGGACAAGTCAGGAGTTTGAGTATTCTTCTATTGTAGATTTAATCCCTTGAATCCCTTGGATTGATGCTGGATGACAGTCATTTGTTTGCCTCATCGGATGACGACAATTATGTTTGATTTAAGGTTGATCTGTAGTCTGGGTATCAGTGATTTGATAGTGAGACGTTGAGTTGTGCAGTGACGTGTAGTGATGTTTTGCTGCCTGTGCAACATGGTTGGGTTTGTATAGGTTTTGGATATCTATGAGATATTCTGTCTGCGAGCTGTGTTTGGTTAAGTGACTTGTTTGGAACAGGTGGTTTTGTGGCTGTGATGTCGAATTGATTTTCTGTTAGGTGGAACCTTGTCTGGGACAATGGTGTATCATCTCATGTCTCTCCTGGTTGAGAATTGTGGTTCGTGATGGAAGTTTGAGTAGATGATGAAGGTTTAAGGGTTTGCTGAGATGCATTCTTTGATGTCTAGGTGAGTAAGTGAGCTTCTCTCTAGAGTCAAGTGTTTGTGTTGTAGCTCGTGGATGGGTGCCATGTTAACAGCAAGGATGGCGCTGTTAACATCAGCAGGGTAACAAGATGGTATCAAGTCGGTGGTCATCTGGTGATCATCAGAATTTGAGTAAAGTTTGTGCGTGGGTTGTGTGACTTCTTGTGATCGAGGTCGGAGATCGACGTCATGTGTTTGGACTTGTGAAAATAGTCCTCGGTATGTATTGTGAGGTGTGATTGACCCAGTCAGTGGTAGTGAGAATACAAAGGGTAGTAATCTTTATGTTTGGGCATAGAGAGCGTTTGAGATCAGGTATCATGATGAATTGGTCTTGTGTTTGGCGAGAGTTATGTTTTGAGGTTTAGCCGCGTGAGTTAGATTTTGATTCGGTGTTTCATGGACGTCTCATGGAGGATAGTAGTGTTAGTGGGATTTGCAGGTGTGGGCAGTTCGTATGGAGATCGAATCTTCAAGTCGTGTTTACCTTGTGTGATGACGGCCGTATTCTTGGTATCCGTTTGTGACTACAGGTTTGGAATTTCAGTTGCTGAGGCATTTCTACTGTTGTACAGTATCGCTGGTCTGCATCAGAGATGGTTGATGATTGATGAGCTGGTGTTTGGTTTACGTTCAATGTTGAATTTCGGAGATGAAATTCCTTTAAGAGGGGGAGAGTTGTGAGACCCTAATCTGTTTTATTTTTGGAAAGGAACTAAGTGTTGATGGAGTTGGAATTAACTCTTGATCTCGGTGATATTTCAAGTGAGTGTGTCGAGTTTGCAGATGCACGAAAGATATGTCTAGGAACGAGAAGACGAGGTTTTAAGGAAGGTTCGGACAAAAAGATGTGGAAAGTGTTTGGTTCTGCTTATTTGATTCAGTTTTTCACCCAGCGTTGACCGCTTGAGCGGTGGGTGTGCGCTTGAGCGGGTTAGTGGCAGAGAGTGGACCTAGGGGGTGACTGCTCGAGCGGTGGTCGTTCGCTCGAGCGATGGTATGGCAGAGGAGTATGTCGGCAGGGGTCCGCTCGAGCAGTGGTTGGGCGCTCAAGCAGGGGAGGCCTGGCGCGAGATTCTATAAATATCATAAGCTTGGAAGATATTTTGGATTTCTTAGATTCTAAGCTAAGTTTCGGTTCTCTCTACCTTCTCTCTAGATTTTGATGGGTCGGGGCTCGATTTTCAGCAAACGGACAGCGAATCCTTGATATTGGTGCCGAGGGCTTCACATCCATCCTGACAGAATCTCGTTTTGTTGAGATTCAATTTTTGGGGCATCGAGCTTTTAGCTCAACGAGGTAGGATTCTAGACCATACTGCTGTTTAAGGGTGATATATGCTATTATATGTATTTTTGCCAAGTAAAAAATACATTAAATGTGATTTTCATGTTTAAACCTTGGTTTTTGGGTAAAAAGTGAGTTTTTACGCCTTTCTCGATTTATTACATGATTCGGATGTATTGATATTCGTGATTTTCAAAAGAATGTTTGAAAACGAGGTGTTTTTACGAAAAAATGTGTTTTGGAGGTTTGGAGCTAACCCTTGGGGTTGAGTCTTAGCTTTTAAAACGTTTTGTTGGAAATATGTTGTTACATGCTTGTAGATCTCCATGTTGATGGATTGGATCCCTTTATACATGCGATGTAAAACTACTTTGTGAGTTTTTAAATATTTTTCATAGATGTACCGAGACAATGGGTGTGTTGAGTTGGGCTTCCATTGCTCCTTGGTGCAAGTCTAGAAACGTGCGTAGTGTAGGTCCCTATGTGCA
This sequence comes from Heliamphora exappendiculata, assembly GCA_034768845.1. Classification (NCBI taxonomy): domain Eukaryota; kingdom Viridiplantae; phylum Streptophyta; class Magnoliopsida; order Ericales; family Sarraceniaceae; genus Heliamphora; species Heliamphora exappendiculata. Next base: position 8,581 of record JAOTRH010430338.1, on the reverse strand, counting down.
TTCGGGTTAATTCCCGTAAACAAGATGGTGGGTGCTTAGTGCCCTCGGGTTTCGGTCCCGTAAACTAAGCGATTGGTGGGTGCTTAATGCCCTTGGGTTTCGGTTCCGTAAACTAAGTGGTTATATTGTCGTGACTCCGTATAGAACTTGTCATTACCTAGCGGGCCTTACGTGGTGATTAAGGTAATAGGCAGGAGTCTATAATTGTTACCTGTGTCTGTGTGGCAGAGTTGGTACATAGGATTTCATTTTATCTTATCTCCTCGGCTGTGTGACCCGAGTGTAGATTACTGTTTTATTACAGCTTTATTTTCCTCGGTTGTGTATTCTAAGTGGGAAAATAACGTTTTGTTTCGGTTGTGTGAACTGGGTGAAAAATCAGGCTTTTGATTACCGCTTTCCTTTAACTGTGGTATGATATCTGTGAGGATGATATGCATGGTTTTAAGGTTGGAAAATGAGAGATTTTATGAGGTAAAACCTTTTTTAGGCTTGTGTTGGCCTGATAGAAAACTTGTGATTTTTTAGGAAAAATTGTTTTTGGCTCCTGTGGTTGAGTCGGTATGTTTATGATTGCATAGCCTGCTTTACAGCTTTACTGTCTCTTCCTATTAGGCTTCGGCTCACGGTGTGAAATTTTGTTGTAAAGTCTTTTTTAGGTAAACATTGTCCTGTAGGTTGACCTGGTGGTGCCCGGAGGTGGCTGATGACAAGATTTATGTTTTGTCTGCATAGGTAGTTTATACCTTGTTGTATATGTTTCATGTTGGTTATAACATGTTGTAATGCGTATATAATTTTTATGGATGTCTGCATGTTTTAATGCTTTCGAGAGAACCATCGGTTGGTTGTTGTTTTCCGTTGTTTCATACTATGCTTTTCGTTGCTGGGATCAACGGTTTACAAACAGGATTTTCAAATAATTTATGTTTCATTCAAACTCTTGTACTCGAGGGAGGTTTTAGAACTGCTTCCACATCTTTTTAAAATGATTTTCTTTACCTAAAAAGTATATTTTGTTTTAAAAGAGTTTCGATTGTGGGGCAGTAACCGTAGTCTTTTGACTACTCTTTTAAATGGCTAAACCCTCTGTAGTACGTTTTACAAAGCTTTTTAGCCTTGTTTTGGCTTTCTGATTTTGATCTGTTTGTGATGGGATGGTTTAGTGGATGCTTGTAGGCTTTTCGCGTGACCCGTAGTTTAGGGCGTGACAGGAAGTATAGGATATTGGGTGAGAATAGATTTTGGTAGAGTAAGGGTGTTCTAGAATTGTTCTATCTTGTTTCTGCTGAAAAATGACACCAATTTATAGGCAAGGTAGGCAACACAGACCCATTCTAAAATACTGTCACATGTCTAAAAAGGGATAAAAGTTACAGTCGTCACCTTTTTGCTTTTAACAGTTCAAGCTGCTACCTTTATGCTTTTTACAGGACAAGTCACGACCTTTGATGGTAGAAAAAGTGGAGGTTTGTTTACAAATGTTGCGGCCGCTACAAGCAATGTTACGGAGAAGATCAAAAAGATACGGCAATGATCAAAAGGTTGCGGCCGTGACAAATAAAGTCTTGATCCTGGCTGTTTTGGGTGGTTTTCTTGAGTTTTGAACTGAATTTGTGTTTTTTGCTTGCTTAGGAGTATTGTTGAGTCTGATTCTCATTCTTTCGTCATCGAGGCGCACTCGAGACGAGTGCTTAAAATTTGACTTGGTCAGATTGAGGTGTCTATAAATACCATTTCTTTGACCCATTGACTTTTACGTTGAATTTGTTGATCTTTGACTTCAACTATTGACTTTGACTTTGTTCACCTGGCACCTTCTCATTCGTTTTTGAACCCACAACTCTCATTTTCTTGTTTGGACTGCCACGTTATAATTTAGGGCATGACGGTAAGTGTTAGGTTTTACGGGTGTTCCGTTTAAAATTTAATCTTGATAAGATATACTTAATTAGAGACTTATTGAGTTATTAGTATTTAAATAAAACCTATTTGTAAGAAAATTCAATTAATAAGACATGCCAAATTACCTAACACCAAAACTAAATTTTCATCTGAGAGCATTTTGTTTATTTAATCTTATAACATAGTTCAAACCGGCCTCTTAGTAGGGCTTAATTAGTTACATAATACATACATCTCATTACACAACCAACAAAACAAAACTTGAAAACGTCATGATCACACAAATGGACCAAGCAGCCCTTTGCTGTCGCCTGGAGTCGAACCTCAGGCTGTGGATGCTCACCTCCGGCCTGTTATACTTGAGCCGCATCACTTCCTCCCTAGAAATTCGGTAGGCATTGGCCAAAACCTCCTCCGACATTGCCTGGAGAACCGCTGTCCTCCCCGACAATGGGCAACTCTTCACCAAGTCATTCGTCTTGACGGAGATCCATTCTAGACCCACGTCCCCGGCCACCTTCACCATCGCGAAGTTCTGCGGAACCACCAATAGCTGCCCCTGCTGCACCTCTCCATCGAGGGCAGGCCGGTTCGAGTTCCCGACGATCTGGACGTGGCCGCTTCCCCAACTTATGTAGGTTATGCTATGTGCGTTTTTGTTTCAGTGGGGTGCTACCAAAGCATTCTGTTTAATTAAAGGTCACATATGATTAAGAATAAAAAATACGAGATATTATATAGGATGGGAGGTCATAGATTTGGTTATTTAAACAAAAAAAAAAGTGTAAGCGGAGATAATTTTTAATTGAGCGTATTATAATATTTTTATTTAAGTTTTGATTGATAATTTTTAATTTTTTTTTAGTTAAAAATGCTAAAAAATCAAGATAATTTGACACAAAAAACCAAAAAACTAAAAATTCAAAACTCAATTCAAAACTCAAACTCCCACAATATTCTATTTAAATTCTCACCACTTTTAAAATATAATAATACAATTTATTATAATTTATTTACTACTACTATCAATTACATATAATTATTAATATCAAATATATAGAAGTATAAAATTGTCCACATTGAACAAAAAGTAAAAAGCTAGTTTTTTACTCAAACAACTAATTTAAAAAAAACTAGTTTAAAAGTTAAGTTACCAAACAATCTAATTTGAACTAAATTTAACTTTTTAATTAAAAATATAAAAAAAAATTAACTTTTAAGCTAGTCGCTAAATGAGGCTTTTAAATAAAAAAATGAGCGCTTGAAATGTGCACAAACTATTTCTTAAAAAAATAAAAAAAATTAATTAATTTTTTCAAAAAAATCAACCAATATATCTTAAAAATTGACTTTTATATTTATACAAAAAAAAAAAAAGAAACTAAACTTTTTAAAAACCCCAAACATCCGCTAAATTATGACTTACCCTGTAAAGAACTCCTCTCTCGGCACTGAGTCGTAGTTCCCTCAGAATGGGAAGGTTGAGGCTGTTGAGGGAGCTGATGCGTCCGTCCCGAGATGTGTACACGTCAGCCCTCTCCGGATCACCTATATTCTCCCTCAGCCTCATGCTGCATATAGTCTCCTCCAACCCATTGCTCATCCGCCCATAGTAGTACTCTTCTTCTTCTTCTTCTTCCTCCTCCGCGGACCGCCGTGGCCGCACCACTTGGAACTCCTTCTCCACCCTCACGATGTATCCCCGATTGTCGTCCTCGCCCTGCAGCCGCCTCGCCGTCTCCAAGTTCACGTTGAACGCCTCCGCCAGGATCTCGGGGTTCAGCCATCGGAAAATGTTGTTGCCGGCCGAGTACTCTTCTTGCCGGCGGAGTCTTGTTTGCCGCCGCTCTTGTAGTTGTGGGTTGCCTGCTAGGAAGAATCTCTGGTGCGCAGGGAAGACTGTTAGGCATGTTTGTATTGATGGTTCAAAATTTTGGATTTAATAATTATTTTTAAAGTAAATTTATTTTTCCATGTTTGTATGAGGAATTAAAAGTCTGAATTGGAAATTATATTCTCTTTTTCTCTTATATGAGAGATAAATGAGAAAAAAAAGAGGAGGTCAAATAGTTAGTCTGTGTTTGAATTAATTTTTTTTTAGTGATTTTTAAGTGTTTAAATTTTTTTTAATAAAAAAGTAGGTGTTAAATCATGATTTTTTTGTTGGAAATAAGTTAAAAAAACTTGATTTTTTTTTGTAAGGACTCAAATCAAGTAATTTTTTTTATTTTTAAATTAAAAAATTTAACTTAAAAGCAAAACCAAACACAAATTTAGTGCGGGAATTAAAAGAGAGAGTGAATACTTCTCATGTTTTTCTATCCTCCTAAACAAATCTTAGAGTATTTAATTATACCTTGTCTAGATATGAAATGAATGGTTAGTTAGCATTCTTTTGATAGCTTTGGTTTTAAATTAATATTTTATTTTAAGTTATTTCAAGCCCAATAAGAAAAAAAATTATTTACTAATTAAAAGTTAAAAATGTATTCTACTTAAAGTAGCTTTGAATCAAAAAATAAGAAGTCAATTAGCTAAAAAATTTAAATTAAAAAGAAATTGTTATAAATATATTAATTAATTTTACATTATTTGTATTAAATATATATTTTATTTGATAGATCTTGACAAGTACGTTAAATATATTTTTTATAAAATAATAAATATTCATAATAAAAATTATAATATTTTTAAAAATATATAAAAGTATTTTAAGTTAATAAGGAAAAAAATAGAACTCGTCAAACTAGGAGAAAATAAATTTTTGGACTCTACACCAAAAAATTTTATGCCCAACTTTAAATAAAAAACCAAACAAGACCTTAATATAATGCTGAGAGCTCTTCAGCTCTTCAGTTATAACTAAAATGTTAACATAGTATCAAAGTGAGACTTGTTCGATCCATTTAGGACAAAAATTTAGAAAATAATAATAAGAAAGCAAAATTTAGAAAATAATAATAAGAAAGTATCCTACTATGACAAACTAAAAAAAATTATACACATTACAAAACTCAAAATAGCAGAGAATTTTAATTGTATTAGTTTAAAATATTTCGATATTATATAAGTTCGTCTCTATAAGATTTTTTTTAAAACTTAATATATGTACTCTTAAAAATTTTAAAAAACATATCATTCCTCCTAAATTAAAATTCTGCCTTAGGTTCCTGACAATAGGGTTGTGAATGTTTTCTTACCCTGGGGATTTTGGTCGCGCTGGTTGTCGTTGTTGCTAGTATCGTGCACAACCACCAAAACAAGTTGCTTGCCGCCGTCGTTATAGGACCAATGGGCAATTCCGGCCGGGAGGGCGAGGATGTCTCCTTGCCGGAAGTGAATGATCTTCTGGTGCCGGTCCCTTGGCCTTTGAGATTGTCTTTCTCCTTCAGGTTGTTGGAAGGATTGGTAGGTTTCTGGACAGCGTGGGAGTGTTGTTCCAAGTATGCCTTGGCCTGCTCGTGTGTGTCACAAATGAGTGGAGATGGAATCAAACCATCTACATATCTACAATTCTTCAACAAACTAAAAAACACCCAAATTTTAAACTAAACAAGTATGCCTTGGCCTGATTGTTTAATTTCTTATATTATTTGTCTTATTTTTTGTTGAGCGTATGTCTTGTATTTTGTGGACATATAATTAGTATTTTTCTTACATGCATTTAGACTAAATTAAAATTATAAATTCATAAAAAGTTTAAAATGCATAGAATTTTATAATTATATAGGACTAAAATTTTAGAATTTTGCTAAGAGTTTTAGAGTTTTACTATAAATAAGGTCTCATAATCTAGTTGTTTTGTGAAGAGTAAATCAAAAGAGATAAAAAAATTTAGAGAGAGGCAAAATAATATTGGGGACACCGGGGCAACATTGAACGGAAAAATAGAATTATTTTAAGGCTCGGATTGTCAGCATTAAATTTTAGGAAATTTTTAATTTTATGATTATATATTTTACAGTTATAATGAATTATTTATTTAACTCGAAGATATAAACAGGTTATCGTATTACGTAAATTTGTATATAATTTTCTCTTCGATATGTGCGTGTACGTGTTTCTATTTGCGTTCGAGTATTGACTATTAGATCTTAACATTTTTTCTTTTACAAAAATATTTTTAATAGTTTTGATCAAAATATAAAAATAAAGTTTAAAAAAAACAAAATAAACCAAAATAAACTAATAAACCAAAATTGTACGTTGTTTATTTTTGTATTTAATAAAAAATTTTATCTTTTGATTAAAGTTTTTTATTTTTTTGATCATCGAGACAATTTCAAAATATAAAAAAATTTAAAAAATAAAACAAAAATATGCAAAATTTTTAAAATTTAGCCAAACAAAACCATACTTTGAATGAAGCTCCCAAAACACAAAGTTAAATTTTCACCATTCAATTCAATTCAATTCAAATTATGAATTTATTTTTTGAACAAATTTTATCAGTATCTAAAATTTCTCATATTACTAGCAGCAAAGACACACGCACTGTGTGCAATTTAAATTCTTTTAAATTATAAAAATAATTTATTTATTTAATACTGTAAAAACCTTTCTTCTTTTTAAAAAAAAATTATGCTTCAATAATTTAGTATATCTTTATGGATACAAATTTACAAAACAAAAATTATGTGCTAAATTATTTTTCGAATAAGAAAATGCAAAGCAAAAAACATGGAATAATTAAAAAAATCAAAAAACACGGAATAATTAAAAAAATCAAAAAACACGATTCTCATTTGTCTCTGTCGCTCATTCTTGTGCAGAGCACCCCCAATCCACCCTCTCTCACCTAAACTCTCTCTCTCTCTCTCTCTCTCTCTCTCTCTCTCTCATTAACCCACCCATTCTTCCAATATAATTCCCTTCAAACTTTTGCCCAGCAGCTTAATCACTGATAAATGAAGAGAAACTGATTATACATACAACTATATATATGTAGAGAGAGAGAAGGATCTTCCTTATTTTCTCTCTCTACAAAACCACCCACAATGTTGCTTTTGACAAACCAAGATTCCCGTATCTTTGGCATCAAATCTCAAATTCGTGTTGTCCCCAAACCAGGTTCTCTCTCTCTTTAATAAAATAGTGGTCCACCAAAACGTTACTGGTTCTGTAAAATTAAGGAAGCAAAATTAAATAGAAGAACAATCCACTACACAAACAGCCATAAAATTTCTCAGTAGAAGAGCATTAAAAAATGGAGACAATCCAAATGATCGGAGACGAAAGTGAGGTACTTCACCGCCATGGATTTGTCGACAAAGTCATTAATTTCTCAACAAAAGCCATGAATTTCTCCACTGTCACGTCGTCGTGGAGGTACTTCACCGTCCAGGGCGATGAAAATGATCGGAGATTCCAAATTGCGTACGAACCAGATCTCCGATCGACGGCGGCGCTCACAGTTGCGTACGAACCCCTGCTAATGCAACTTTCCCCGACCCAATTTGACCGTTTTGCCAATCAGAAATTGGTAAAACTGAGCGGTTCCAGTGAGTTGAATTCGTGGGGGAAGAAAATGGGATAAAGTTTGGAGAGAGAGAGAGAGAGAGAGAGAGAGAGAGAGAGAGATGAATTGGTGGGGGGAGGCAATGGGATTGAGCAAATTTTGGTAACTGCTCTGTGTGAATTTGGGATGGTTTTACAATTTTATCCTTTTAGTTATTAGTTAAAATGGGAGTTAAGTTGTGGGTAATTTTGGCAATGTGAAATGTGTGACAGGCTTCATCAGTTAATGGGTTCTCTTTATTAAGGAGTATGATCAATGCACACGTAACGCATGCCCAATTTAAATTAAAATATTTTGAGATAATTTTTTTTAATTTGAATATAATTTTATTAATTATGCTACATAATTTAGTTTAATAAGTGATAATAATTTTAAAATAGTTAAAATTTAAAAAAAATAAAAATATATGTTATTTATTTTAAAAAAGTAAAAATATATTTAAAATAATATCCGATCTATGTTAATGTGAGCTTTTTTTAATATTATTTGAACAAAATAAAAATATAAAACACAATAAAAACATAAATAAGAAAAGTATTAGAATGAGTTATCAACCAATAACACTAATAAAAAAAGAAAATTACCCATATATATTCTTATTCTTCTGTAATAAAAATCATGTGTTTAATTTTTATATTAAAAAAAAAACTTGTTTACAATATAAAGTAAATGTATTATTTTCTCTAGATTCAAGTATGTATTTTTACAATTATGTTTTTTGTTTATGACTTTTTTTTTTAATATGTATGATTTCATGTACAGTTGGCTAAGAAAATAAAGTTGGAGAAATTTGAAAATTGAATTTTTTTTATTTTTAATGTAAGAACTATTTATAAACTTGAATATAGAATAAATTAGTAATTAAAAAGTTAAAAGAATATAAGCAAAAAATGAAGAAATTTTGTAATTTTTTTGATAAATGTAACATTTTTAAAAAAAAATTTAAGTTAAACACGCAAGTCATTCGTCGATTTCTAACATATTACTTTTTTAACAATTTAAGCAATTTTATTTATAAAATTTGATTATATTATTTTTACGAAATATCATTTTTTTCAACACGAAAATTAAAATTTTGAGGTTGTTTTTCAATTAAAAAATAAAAAATTTATAATACTTTAAACAAAACAGTACAAATAAGAGAAACAATACAAATAA